>JAVTVY010037718.1:0-16090 GCA_036873755.1 Hanleya hanleyi
TTTTCGATTTTAACTTTGACGTACCAATGTTAAGTTCGCACGCGGTAGGGTTATGACGTCACTTCCGGCACGTCGAGTAGATTAGAAAATGCAAATCGTTTGGTATAAGAGGCGTGGAGAGAAAGGCATGTGGCCCACCAGACCGTCCTCGCGAGTCAGTGTATCGATCGATTTGTTAGGGTATCTATAGACTGGCTTGGTTATAGTTGCCCACAGTAGCTCTGGATAAAAATAGTTCAAGGGGTATCCTCTGAATCAAACCAATCAGTGAACAGGCTCAGCTAGCTCATTACGCCAATCCACTGCACGGTTTGAGACGTGACAGGTTTGAATTCATCGCTGGCATAACTACTTTGATGTCAGGCTGAAATCGACATCGAGAGTCAAAGCAAAAACTGCCGGCTTGGGATACCGACAGGCTAATTCAAAATAACCTCGGGGAATGAAATGTTTCAGATTGAGGCAACGACTCAAGGCAATGACTCAAAAACTCACTCGAATCACCAAAAATGTCCAGGTAAATCCTGTGGGATTTACCTAGACTTGTGAAGATGCACCAGACCGGTCTGAACAGGTGGCATCCCGCTGTTCTCATTGGTTAAAACCACCATTTCAAACAAGCACACAACCGCCACGATTGATGCCAGACGTCTGAATGATTCAACGCTTCAGGTCCAATTTTCCTTCTCTATTTTGAGGACCTGGATCGTTGGAGCGCTCAGATGCCCGTCAACGTTCAGCGTCAAAAACGCTTCAATGCATCGATGCGGGAAGTTTCTTTGGGGGTTATGATTAGGGTGCCCACGTATTTATTATAAAACCCTACTTTAATGAAACTCCCATGTGTATCAACCACGTAGTTCTCCACATCATGCTTCACACCTGCTGCAGGGATCTATAGTGTAGTGGAACTCCCATATCTTTCACCCTACTGGTTTTCCATATTATGCTCCAAACCTGCCGACATACAACCCGATTGGCGCTTTCCATACTACTCCGCGGACCGAAGATGACGAGCGCAGTTAACATTCACATTCACAAGTTAAAAACGGACAAGTCGAAGCAAGTTTCAATATTTGAAAAAAAGTAAAACGAAAAACGAAAATTGAATGTCAAATTTCAATTTTTGATTTTGAGCAACCGAAATCGATAAACGAAAATTGAAAATTGACGGTCAAAGGACGAGTTGCGGTAAGATTGCGGGCGATACTACGCTGACCGTCTATTGTCAAGCCGCTATTATGTGGAAGCTCTGTGACGCTGTGCTAAACAGAGGAATCCCCAGGTCTAAAAATAAATGACACCGGTTTCGAGGTTAAGCCGCTCCAAACGAATTTATCGTTTCACACACAACATAACTCTAAATATGTTTTTTTTTAATCTAGAATTTAATCAATTTTACATCGTCATTTATCTGACAATTTCATTTTATTTTTATTCTTTAAACCGCTCTCGTCAATTGCATGCCCTTAGCTCAAGTGGCTTCCATTCAAATGACTGGTGCAACAAATAACTCCTGTTGGCACGAGATATCGCCTGTCAAATGAATATACCCAATCAGACCTCAGGTTGAACAAACTTTCTGTTTACACCACTTTTTTTTTTTTTTTTTTTTGCAAACACTTTGCCCTTGAACTCCCGACACTTGCAAAGGGAAGAAGAACGCGTCGTGCGAGCCTGTGTTGTGTGAGTGGGAGACATAGCATTGGGTGTTGCTGGTTCACTCTTTCCTCGAGCAGATTTGTCGCACCGCCCTCTACATCGCTGGAAAAGCGATTTATATATGTCCGTATCATGCGCTCATCCATCCTGAGCCCAATTAAATTGTGAAACAGATACTTTTCTTGTTTGGCCTGATGATAAAACTCTCAGACAGTTCGCATTTCCCTTTTTCAAAGGTGACACTCATTCAGCAGCCGTTCACTCAAAAAATATATAAATCGGCTACTGTGATTATGATGTACATAATAGTTCTGAGTAAAAATTGAGAAATAAAAATGTTCGAATGTCGACTTGAACGTAGAACAGTTAATCAATGTGCATACTGTATACTTTTGTCAACTTCGAATTATAAATACATATATATATCATCTATACTTTTAATTATCAATGAAGACATTTTAAAGTTCTATTATGCTTCATAATTCGAAGAAAATAAGAAGTTTTTATGAATGCGAAAAAAAAACAATTCATGTCAAAGAGACGATTCGAACTCACAAATGCAAACTATGGTTAACCGAAGCAAACGAACTTACCACACAGCCACTGCCGTAATCGCTTTTTCCAGAGACGTATTTGGAATTGCAACACTTCGTACCAGATTGCAAAAAACAACGAATTGATTTTTCAATATTTATCCAAAAACACTTCTTGAACCAAAATGAAATTAACACACATGAAACATTATTATATAATAACGAAATTACTATCAGAATGAATTTGGTTTGCGGGGTGTTTTTTCAGGAATTCAGGAAAACAGTATGGGAATTCCCCCCAAAAGTGCAAAAAACGCACATTTGCACTTTTTTACCTCCTATAAACTTGCACATTATGCATAATTTTGAATCGATTTTTCTCGTGTATATCCAGCTACTGTTTTTCTTTTAAATATTCGAAGTTGGCAGTTTTACTGCTGAAATGAAAATTTTCTTCCTTACTGCAACACCTATAGGACAGAAATCCATCTTACTGCAACTCGTCCTTTCAAGTTTTGATTTTGAGAACCCAAACACAAAAAAGGAAAATTGAACTGTGCAAGGTTACACGGACCCAGCACAAAGGTCTCTGGTAAGATATAAGACGTTCTCTTCGATCGTGAGATCTGCTAAGTGAAAGAAGACCACCGCAACGACATGACATCGTTTACAAGAGTGCGACCCGACTTTCAATAGACAACCTTCGTTCATGGAAACCACGAGCCACGATAATCGAATATGTTGTTCGCACTATTAGCGCAAACTTCATATCTTCGGAAGTTTGGTGATACATTTTAGAGTAACCTACGTATAAATCTATCCACTAGGTAAGGATGGGTATTGGCATTTTTAAAACAAAGCTCCAACCTTTCTATTTCGCCTTTTTAACGACAGCCGACATATCTGACTTTGAACAGGCACCCGATATCCCGATTGAATTGCGGGACCATTTTTCCATATCAAGGCTGGACCAAAATACCAGGTTGATCCATGTGACAAGAATATATTGTTCTGATAACATTGTAGTGCGAGTGAATAGGGTTTAACGTCGCTTTCAACATTTTTTCAGCTATATCATTGTAATTCTTGTTGTATTATATTCCACAGAACTCAAACGACGAAACAATGGCAAAGCAAAGACGGACAGGTATGATCACTGATACAGTGGTGGTACCAGACAGGCCAGATGGTGATGGTGATGTCGCTGCAGGTATGCCTATGGTTACCGCAATACAGTTTGCTACGCTGAGTTCAGAAGCGGTTCTCCAGTCAGCTTAATCGTCTTTACATAAACATATGTGTATGTTAGTTACACTCCCAGTAAATTGAGTCGAAAAAGAACAGACCAAATGATAAAAATGTCTCCAATCCAATCGGGGTATAATGCCGTCTAATCTCTCAAAATACCCAGAACAGCTCTAACTGTGTAGCTTCCTCACGGAAAACTGGGTGTCGACAGAGACAGAATTGTGATCACATCGCTTCTATAGTTACCTAGGCCCCTGATAATTATCCACCTACTATCCCATTTTCCGTCTACCTCAGCCATTCTGTCATGAGAAGTCGAAAATAACCATGTTTGCACCGTACGATGAAAAAACAAACTATACTAATCACTCAATCGAAGTTTGAAAACCGACATGAATAGACAGAAAGTTAAATCTTGGCGGATGGAGTTCCATATTCGTGGAAGAACATTGTATACTGGGAGTACTTGTACTTTGATGGACGATTCTTTTATGAACTGACCTGATTGTTCACTAGAATCCCACATCTCCACGCCTCACAACCACACACCCCCATAACCCATTCTCCCATAGTCAGAGTGTGTAACGTTCTAAACTGTCGGTATTTCTGACAGTAGAAGGTATACAATTTGATGCCAAGAGAATGTCAAAACCATACAACCTGACAATCAACAACACCAAATCTCACAATAACGCAATCCATCAACTATGCTTATATATTCGGCGAACTGGCTAGCACTCAAAATACGTGACATAGAGTGTGATTGAATGAATACTAATGTCCACGCAGAAAGGAAACAATCAAGTAACATAATGCGAACCAATACATATACTCGACTGTTATCCTCGACTACTCAGACAAAAAACTTGAATTGCTGTCTGAAAGTACATGATTTTTGTTCAGGTTTGAAAATCACCATAAACAAAATAAAGATTATTTGGAGGGTAGCAAAAAGCATTCTGGTGTCCAGTGTTTATATATGAATGACCCCTCGATTGGGCCCATCGGATAAAACAATGGAAGACATATCTTTTCTTTAAGTGGAGTTCAAAATCTGACAAGATAACCAAAAACAAGCAGTTAAGGAACCTCTTGATGGTGGAATGAACATCCGGTTACTAAAAGAATTGTAGCATGATCAAAACTGATTGAGACGCTTGTAACACGCAGATCTGAAACCAACAAAACGTTTTTGATATAATTCAGAAAAATCTGGTTACATTGTCAAAATGTATGAAATCATAGACGATAATACGAATTTACCCAACCATCGCTAAACAAGACACCAAGAAGGGAAAAACAAATACATAGCCTTTTTAAGTCCTGAACAAACCGGTGGGCATTTACTTTTACAAAACCAGTACAATGAGCACTAATCCATAATGTTAGGGTGTCAGAATAAAGAGGTTCAATATGATATTTGCAAAAACAACTCCGTATAATTATAAAATAGCTATCATACCTTGCATGTTTTTAACGATTTCACTATGACGAAACTTTCATCAAGGGCTTTTCGAATTTTCACAGTGGGTTCAAGACAACAAAACCCCAAATTATCTTCATCTTGTGAACTTTTTTGTCAAGCCCATTTAGTAAACTAAACACGTTCAACAAAGCCATACACTATATACAAACCTGCCGCCGACGACACGGCTGTAGCTGTCAGCAATACCATTGCCGACCTACCATTTCTCGATATTCTGGTTATACACATCCGCAGCTAACCAAAGTATGTAGACAAAAACCAAACACATACGGGCTTATATCGAAAAAACGTTCTTTTGCTTTGAGTCTGGACTATCTGTAACACTTATCAATGCCTGTCAGATGAGATTCAAAATATTATTTTCTTAGGGAATGAATATCCTCATCCATGTGATTGACGTTTTGTTTTGGGGGTTTTGAACATGAGCAGTGTGACTAACGTCACAGGACCTACGAAGTAGGGTAGGCATTAGGACTCCGACGCGAACTGAACTCTTGGAAATCCTCACCCCCAGTTGAAATTCTGCCTATATTAAGATGGACACTGCCCAAGTCAGAATCACCAGTGATTTTCATCAAAAATCACCAGAAATTTTCATCAAAAGTAGGTCTTGTTGGTAACAGTCGCCTAATGCGCCTTCATTCCAAAAATAAATAACGATCGCCGATTTAATTTTACAATTTTTTAACTAAAGGAAACAGATTGAATAATAAAAAGTTCAGTAGATTTCAGGCTTTACGTGTGAAAATACATAATGGTTTTCAGTGCCCTTGTCCAGGACCAAAACAACTTTTTGAATCGCATTATTTTCCCAACAATACAACAAATTATTATATATAGTCCTATAGTAGAAAGGTAGCATTTATGTAGTTTACGGTGATTCAACTCAAGACCAACACCTTCTCGGCACAAGATAATAATGATTCTGTGTCATTCTCCTGAGCATGACCGGTACAAAGACGAATAAATAGCATCTCTACATCACGTTGTTATCTAGATATATGAGACAGCACATTTTGGGTATCGGCAATCTGATGAATGTAGAATTTGAGGATTGTACTTAGCATCTTAAATACAGCCTCTTAATACTGATTACATATCTGTTTAATTTCGTTTCCCATAATGTAGCAGTTAATAAAAACATGTGTGTATATAGCAAAAGTGTGTGTCTCAAGTTAACGGCAGCTGTTCAAATGTCCCCTGGAACGGTAATAAATTAATAAAGAACATGTGAACAACATGTGAACTCATAGAATCTGCACTGTCGATGGTTTAATGTAATACCGGTGCCATCTGTTGTGATATTCTTTTAACTCCCAGACAGATCTGTTTATTTTTGTCTCCCCTGCTCTGACCTCTAAAAACAATTTAATTATCGCACCATGGCAGTATTAACTGCATTCTCGAATACCATGCCTATGAGATTGTTAGTTCTGATCTGTTTATAGGCCTATTGGGGGTGACCCAGCTACACTGCTGTGACCTCTAGCTCTCAAAACAATTACGGATGGAATTACAAGCGCCTGGTCCGTCATTCATAATTCAGTCGTCGTCCATTAGAGAATATCCGCGTCCATAATCCAAAGACCTATTCCATATTCCATATAAAAGTATTAGCACCAAATTCAAAAAGACAATCATAGTATACATAAACATAGGCTTGTATCCCACCAGGTTTTGTACTGGGTTATATATACAGTGAAACATACAGCCAAGGGTTCCCCCATGGGCATGAGAGTGCACTCGATGAGCCATCAATAAATAATAAAAAAAATAATTATAAATCAAATTTTCATCAGAATTTCGGTCAGCTCAGAAATTGCTGGTAACAATGCCATAATGCACGTTCATGCCAAAAATCAAGGTTCTAATGTCAACGGTTCTCCTTATTTTGCCGACGAAAGGATTCGGATGGACTGACTGACTCGCTGACTCACTGACTCACTGATTACCGGACAATTTGCGATCTGTAGCCTACTTCGTGGGAACAGACAATACGAGACAAAACAAAAACAAATCTCGAATATGAAAAAGAAATGTCGTTCAATAATTTCCCGTATTCATGGATATGCACGGAGAGAAATCAGATCTGTTAACAAGTATTTACACAAATCATTTACACAAATCATTACAAATCATTACTTGCCGATATAATTGGTGCAATTGGTGCATATTTTTCTGATAACGATACAGAGGAACATGGTGTTATATCAGATACAATGTGGCCAATGCCATTAGACACGTATCCAAAAGAATGAGGAAGTTTTGAGGAAGTTCATGAGGAACATTAACATTTTTATTATAAGTATTTTGGATTCTAGTAGAAATGAACATAAACTTTAGTATATTTAACTGCTTCTTTAGACGTATGTATGATGGCCGAGAAGGGACATCGCTGTTTTGTGTTAATGAATCTGGACCGACACACGAAGGCAGGTGCGAAGTCAGGATGCGAATTTCGAAGGCAGGATGCTAAGCGCGAAGTCAGGATTCGAAGGCAGGATGCGAAGGACGAAGGAAGGATGCGAAGCGCGAAGTCAGGATGCGAAGGCAGTATGCGAAGTGCGAAGCCAGGATGCGAAGCGCGAAGTCAGGATGCGAAGTCGCGAGGGCAGGATGCGAAGGCAGGATGCGAAGCGCGAAGTCACCGCACCTGACTTCGCCACTTCGCATCCTGCTTCCGCGACTTCGCATCCTGACTTCGCGCTTCGCATCCTGCCTTCGCATCCTGACTTCGCGCTTCGCATCCTGCCTTCGTCCTTCGCATCCGGCCTTCGCATCCTGACTTCGCGCTTCGCATCCTGGCTTCGCCACTTCGCATCCTGCCTTCGCGACTTCGAATCCTGACTTCGCGCTTCGCATCTTGCCTTCGCATCCTGACTTCGCGTTTCGCTTCCAGTCTTTGCATTGTTTTGTTTTGATTTCGCATCCTGACTTCGTGCTTCGCATCCTGGCTTCGCCACTTCGCATCCTGCTTTCGCGACTTCGCATCCTGACTTCGCGCTTCGCATCCTGGCTTCGCACTTCGCATCCTGCCTTCGCATCCTGCCTTCGCATCCTGACTTCGCGCTTCGCATCCTGCCTTCGCGACTTCGCATGCCGACTTCGCGCTTCGCATCCGGACTTCGCTTCCTGCCTTCGTGTCGGTCCAGATTCATTAACACTATACAGCGATGTCCCTTCTCGGCCACCATACGTATGGGATACAGTCTGTGTTACACTCACCCTTAAGAGAGTTGCTGTCACCAGATCCTTTCCGTGTACATAAGTGATTTTTTCAGTTGCCACAACGGAATATGGTGACAGTGTAATCTGAGAAAGCTTGTGTAAATACATTCATCGTTTTATTGTACAGGTTATTTTCAGTCGTTATTTTTATTTGGGATTAGTGAAATACCTCCACAGTGATGCATAATCTATCAAAAGTAGATCTATAATACATATATCGTAACGTTTTCAGATATATTTTGTTTGCACTTTCGACAGATTCACATGCGGAGAGAAAGTCTAGCCAACTTCTTCACAATGACCTCATCACGTTATTGCACAATATTCCACAGAACATGACGGCATATGCCACATTCATCACCGAGCTCAGTTCTTCTCTGGACAACTCGGGAGAAAAACAAGATATCCGTAAAATATTGGACGACCTCACGAAGAAAAAGATCATAGAGATAGGAAAGTACGACGTTATCATCCAGGCCTTAAAGACTGCCAAGCTTGACCAGATGAGGAAAACAACTGAATCCCTAATACAGTCCATTCGCGAGGCAATGCTAGACGAGGATCACTCCACACCGGCTGATCCTGTCAAACTTCACAACGAACTGTACGTGTATATTAGCGGTCAGCTGCGTTCAGGCGTGCCGGGCTACCGGTTATTCCTGACCATGGTCAGAACGTGCAACGTTCCAAGGGAGATAACAAATACTGACGAAATCCTTACTGATTTAGAAAGTAAAGGTTGGATCCATATCGGTAATTATAAGCCCCTTATCGAAATCCTCGAACATGCTAAACTCAATCGATTGAAATCACAGGTGGAACAGAAACAGACAGAAATTAAAGAAGCAATGAACGGAGAGGAACCCGAAGACGTTAAAGGTGAGGCCATTTTGGTGCAAGCTTATTAATAACTAGTGTAAAACCCTTTCTTCGGACTGGGATTTTTTTGTCCCAACTATTTACCCACTGGTATGATGGATCTGCCTCGACATCTTTCAGTGGCGACAGATATTTATAAACTTGATGTAGTAGGTTAATGTACAAGTCATGTTCCTGGCTCCAGTCGGTGTTAGAGGCGCATCCATCCGACTCCATAGCTACATGTATTAGCCTGGTCGTAGAAGATGAAATATAGGTGCTACCCAGAAATAAATGGTATAAAGCTGCTTTTGGTGTCAAACGAAGCAGAATTCGGAGTAGAATAACATATCCAAAATCCGCAAAAATCCTCTTTGGGGAATTTTTTTTATGAGTGTTTCAATATTTTGTACATTTTTGCATGTTTTTGTATGGAAAAGGTAAAAAACTAAGAATTTTATGTGACTTTTGGAGGTTCATTCACCTTCAAGGAAGAAAATGCAAAATCTTAAGTTGCTGAAAATTGTTACTCTACTGAGAACTAAAATAGTTATTACCGCATTACTTCGGGTATAAGCCCGACCCCCAAAGGCAGATTCCACTCAAAAATAGGGGTGGGCTTATGCCCGGGAAAGGGCTAGAACATGTTTGAAAAAATAATTCTGGAACTGTGGGTTGGCCCTGCACAATTCTCAAGCAAGTTTACCTCTAATTAACTGCTGAAACACAATTTCTTCATTAGTGTCAACATTATCTTCATCGTCAAGGGTAACCTCCTCGGTATTTTGACAACTTTCTCCTCTGCAGACTCCACAGGCTGTTACACATTTCAGTCCATATTTACGACAAGAGCAACTGTTATTGCCATATGGGTTTCTGGCAGAAAGTTTGCATTTACATCTTACAAACGACAGTAAGCTCTCTGGTGCTGCATCCAAGTCTGTCAGGACTGGTGTTAGTATGGTATCAGCAAGTTTCCAACCCCATTGCATCGGATCCAGGTCATTGTTTGTGAGCTTACACCAACGTATGACTTGCAAGTGAACCTGCAAACTGTGAAAATATGCTGCTCTTTCTGTAGGTGGAAGCTTCTGTGGATCAATTGATGTTTTGCTTGTCGACACCATCTCCATGTATTTAGCGTACCGTAGACTGTTCAAAGAATCATCTGCTCTGCCTCCATATAAGACAACATATATCCGGATACCAGCTTTGCCAATCTGTTCCACTGTCGCCTCAGGATCGGTCATCAAGAAGGATATCTGCTGCAATTCTTCTGATTGTTTTATCTTCTTCAGAAGACTGGTTTTGCCATGCCCATATATGTGGAAGAGGTGTTGTCGCAACCACTCCACGCATGGATGAACAGGAGATGGGATGTTACTACTTTGCGAGCTTTGTTAACAAGGTCTTGAAATTTCCACATCTTCAAATCTTTCTTTGACCTCTTTGCCTCCGAATGGAAGTATATATCAGCAATATTCTGGTTCCAGTGGTACATCAAGAGGACAAGTACATCCGTGTCATCTGCTACTACACTCACTTCTCTTCCTTGTCTTGCAAATTTGAGAGCACATTCCAATATCAATGTGTCAGCATCTCCAGTACTGTTGTGCACGATCTGACCATCAGCTTCCAAGCATCGACTCAGCAACGTAATGAACTGACTTTTGTTCTTCTCATTCGAGAGAAAGGTCTACTGGTCACTGTGAGCCTTCGTATATTCAATAAGCTGAATATCAGCACAAGTTTTTCCAACTCTTCGCTGGTGCTCGTGATCTTTAATTGACGGACCCTGTTCGTAGCCATCAAACACGATGCAACAGTCGCCATACCTTGCAAGCACATAGTTGACTTATTGCATCGTTATGTCTTTGTATGTCACCTTCTTCTGCCATTTCACTCTATGAATATAGGCTCCGCCATCAAGAACGTGCATAGCTTGCGCCTTTTGAAGGTGTGGAAAGTTCAAGACCTTGTTAACAAAGCTGGCAAAGTAGTAACATCCCATCTCATGCTCCTCCTTCCATGCGTGGAGTGGTTGCGACACCACCTCTGCCACAAATGGGCATGGCAACACCAGTCAGAAGAACTGCAGCAGATATCCCTCTTGATGACCGATCCTGAAGCGACAGTGGAACAGAAAGAGCAGCATATTTTCACAGTTTGCGGGTTCACTTGCCAGTCATACTTTGGTTTAAGCTCACAAACAATGACCTGGAGCCGATGCAATGGGGCTGGAAACTTGCTGATACCATACTAACACCAGTCCTGACAGACTTGGATGCAGCACCAGAGAGCTTACTGTCGTTTGTAAATGCAAACTTTCTGCCAGAAATCCATGTGGCAGTAACAGTTGCTCTTGTCGTAAACATGGACTGAAATGTGTAACAGCCTGTGGAGTCTGCAGAGGAGAAAGTTGTCAAAATACCGAGGAGGTTGACACTAATGAAGAAATTGTGTTTCAGTAGTTAATTAGAGGTAAACTTGCATGAGAATTGTGCAGGGCCAACCCACAGTTCCAGAATTATTTTTTCAAACATGTTCTGATCCTTTCCCGGGCATAAGCCCACCCCTATTTTTTCTTCTTTGAAGGTGAATGAACCGCCAAAAGTCACATAAAATCCTTACTTTTTTACCTTTTCCATACAAAAACATGCAAAAATGCACAAAATAGTGAAACACTCATAAAAGAAATTCCCCAAAGAAGATTTTTGCGGATTTTGGATATGTTGTTCTATGGCACATTCTGCTCATATGGTGTAAGAATCATCTTTATACCATTTTTTTCCCGGTCAAAATACCCAACAGCCAGACTATATGCAAAGTTCTACCTTCCGACCAATAAGATTCCTGTCCCCAATGGGCGTTTGGTGTCTTTTATTCATTTTAGTTTCATTTGAATCATCCCCAGTGATCCCACAGCTAACCTCTGACGTCCTTTCGACCAACACTGTGGCCTTACCTTACATGTACATTTTATGACGGTCGACAAATAGACCTACACATGATATTAATATGTAAAATATATGTTTCATTTTCTATGTCCCCATTGGACGTTAACTGCCCATTTTGTTTGTATTATTATTAAAAAATTTTAATTACAGTATCAGGTATAGTGCACGGTTTACTACATTCAAAGTATATAAAAATATTTAGTTTCTGATAATATATTAATGTATTTGAACAGGCAGTGCCAACGTTTTAAAAGCCTCTAGCAGACAGAATACTTCAAATAAACACGGAAGTAGACAAACTGATATTTCTTTCATTATTAAATCTATGGAAATATGAAAAAGACAATTTGAATTAATAGAATGCAGGGTATAACGCTAGAAAAAGATGCCAACGTACTGAAGAGAAGTCATATGACTGGCCAATATTCTGACTGCATACCTAAAAGATTACAAGGACCAAAAATGGTCCCTGTATATTGTATATCAGCCAAGCTTTTATGGTGTTTGTTCATGTTGACATCTTGAATACATAGTCATCCCAGCACCGGCTTAACAAATATCCAATATCAGTGATAATAGCCCTATCAATTCGTCTGATGGAAGGAAAGTGTTTAAGTCAAATGTGTTCAACTGAATATTCTATATACATCAATACATTTACACAAAACAGGTTATTAATCACTATTTATGCCAAGGGGTGCTTCGTCAGGACTGTTACATAAGGTTTCCCCCCCCCATCTATTTGTGGAAATGATTCCCAATTATCACCCATTTCCAGAGGGATCTATATGTTTCAAAATAATTCTTAATCATAATTCTTAATCATAATTCTTAATTAAATTGTTCAAATAAAGCTCTCAAATTTATGAATATATTACGATATATAATCATATTGATTCTGAACAAAATAACTTCAAAACCGGTAAGTTAGCATTATATAATATCCATATTGATTATGTACTAATAGCTACGGACAGGTTAGTTACCATTATATAAGATCTAAATTGATTCAAGACAAAATGAAACTCCAACCGGTATTATCATCATATAATTTCTAATGGATTCCGGGAAAAAAATAACTCCAAACCGCATTTATATAAACAAAGAAACAAAACAAAACGACACGTACAGGTAGAGTTCCAGAGTGAGGTTAAGGTCAATTAAGTTGATGTCACGTTACATGAGGGAGGTGATAGGCTAATTCAATTGTAAAACGATCCTCACCAGCCATTTAATTGTCATGGATGTTGGGGGTCTGCATTGCATCAAGGAATAGAAGTGGGATTTCATGCCTATTCTGTTAGTGTAAATTAGTTCCTCTGATTTATCATTACTGATTTCGGTTTCGCTCCAATGAGAATGTCCTGTTCGATTAATTATACCCCCCGCAACGATGTTAGGGTGGGGGGGGGGGGGTATACTGGAATCGGCTTGTCCGTCTGTCCGTCCGTCTCTCCGTCTGTATGTAGACACAATTTTGTCCGGACTACTCCTCCTAAGATTTTGCTTCTATTTTAATGAAACTTTACATATGTGTCACCTATGGTTTGAAGATGTGCATGTCCTATTTACAAGGCGAAATTATAATTTTTGACATATTTATAACGTTTTGAACTTTATAGGACTTTGCCATTTTCAAGATCTATTCCCATGTAGAGGACAAAATTTTGTCCGGACTACTCCCCCTAAGATTTTGCTTCTATTTTAATGAAACTTTACATATGTGTTACCTACGATTTGAAGATGTGCATGTCTTATTTACAAGGCGAAATTATAATTTTTGACATATTTATGACGTTTTGAACTTTCCAGGACTTTGCCATTTTCAGGATCACACAATTTTGTCCGGAATACTCCTCCTAAGATTTTGCTTCTATTTTAATGAAACTTTACATATGTGCTACCTATGGTTTGAAGATGTGCATATCTTATTTACAAGGCGAAATTATAATTTTTGACATATTTATAACGTTTTGAACTTTATAGGACTTTGCCATTTTCAAGATCTATTCCCATGTAGAGGACAACATTTTGTCCGGACTACTCCCCCTAAGATTTTGCTTCTATTTTAATGAAACTTTACATATGTGTTACCTACGATTTGAAGATGTGCATGTCTTATTTACAAGGCGAAATTATAATTTTTGACATATTTATGACGTTTTGAACTTTATAGGCCTTTGCCATTTTCAGGATCTATTCCCATGTAGAGACAAGTTTCTAGTGTAATCAACTACTCCTACAATTTTCATCAGAAGGTTCTGAAACTTTCTAGACATGTTTGAAGCTTTGCATCTCCTATTTGTAACATGAAATATTAAGTTTTGTCAAAATTACCCAGACTTGGATTTTATGCCTATATTCCAATATATGGAGCATGTTCTTGTGTAATTAACTAGTCACGCAGTTATTACTGGATGTTTCAGAAACATGTTGAATATGGTTTGAAGATGTGCATCTCTTATTTATGATCTGAAATATTTGGTCAAAATTACCAGGCCTTCAAATGAATTTCTTCAAATATTCATGTAATGAGTGCTGATAACCTGATCAGCAAGCAGTATTGTACATTATAATATTCCATCATTATGCTTCTATTTTAATACATTTACCATGCGATTCACACATTTGTTACAGAATTATGGCCCTTCCTATCCTTGGGTTTTTTTTATACTGTATTGAAATATTACTCGGAACGGGAGACTTGTGTCTTACAGGGCGGGTGATATCTCAGTTATCCCTTAGGATAACAGTTACATCTATTTTGGATTTATTTTGATGCCCATAGATTTACCCGGGCCTGAAACTGAGTTCAATACTGGTGTACTTTGAGTTCCGAAAGTGTAACACAATTCACCGGAGAAGTTATAGTAAGTAGTATATAAAGCGTAAATCTGGTATTATTTCGGTGGGTGAGGCGTAAAATGAGGCTGAAATAAGGCTGCGGGAACCCGGAGTAATGTTGTGAGTATAGAGAAAAAATGTCTGGAAAGGTATAGGCAAATGAGAGATAATGTTATAGGTAAAGGGGGGATATCAAAAGTTATAGGCATAGCCATAATTGCAGCGAGAGATATGCATAGCAATACATGGATACCTGGAGGAAGATGACTTGGGGGTCCAAGCGCACTGTTTTCGGTATATGCCATGTTATAGGGAAAGGGGAAATGCGGGGCCAAAGTGGGCGTGTCTGTGGATTGGCTGACGCCACATCCATTAGCCAATGAAAATGTCCTGTTTATCACGAGGTGCATCCTCATCTGCGCATTGACTGTAGGTAAATCAGCCAATCGCCAGCCTACCCTTGAAATATCTGTTCTGATTGGAAGAAGTATATCTCGCGATAGCCTATAGCTTATAATCCCCATAGGCATACATACAGTATATACAGCGAGGGCGAATATGTGTATACATCTATGGTATTATATTATATCTTCAATGTTCTTTACGGTATGGAGTGTGGCATCTTATATTTCTATATCGCACTGTAGAATACGATGGGAGGGGTCTCCAGCTCATGGGTTGACTTCATAGCTGGTTCTAGAAGCTGCACCACCAAGCTTCTTTCAACCCTGTTGAGGAGGGCCCTTCAGGAGGTAAAAGCATTTTGGGAAGGTATTGCGCCACTATTTCTAAAAACTCCGGCGTTGAATGTATGTGGATATTGCAAAATGTCTTACGGAAGAACTTGATGCTAAAGGTCACATACCGTATATACATGTATCCACATGGGATTTCTCGACTCTCTATACTACAATCCCTCATCAGGACCTTATTGACCTAAGTTCATTAATAGTATCTGTGTTCAAGAAAACTGATCGTAGATATATTAATGTCGGAAGCCATAAAGCATTCTCTAGCTCTACTACATACAAGAGATATCATTCAAGAGATGTTTCTTTGTTTATAGAGTTGCTTGAATTTCTCATTAAAAATATCTATGTGAAATTTGGCAACACAATATATCAACAGCATATAGGTATTCCAATGGGTACTAATTGTGCACCCCTATTGACTGACCCATATCTGTTCTCTTATGAATATGACTATATGCAGGCGCTCTCAAAAACGGATCCATTCAAAGCCCGTTCCTTATCATTCACCAAACGCTATATAGA
>JAVTVY010037719.1:0-16154 GCA_036873755.1 Hanleya hanleyi
AGTGATTTGGATTGACGCCAGAAATCGCTCAGAACGCTTCTTCGGCGATCTAGACCCCAGGAGCATCTGGAGCCTGGGCGGCCCCTGGATCCTCACCTGAAGTGCAATGATAGTGGCCGTACCACTTTGAATTTGCTTCCGACGCCCCCTGTATTAACAGACAGTGTCAACGTACTGTTCCAGCTGTCTCCCGTTCAGTGATTGGTCATTTGACCCCGCCATTTTAAACTAATACGAGCATTTTCGTTGGATCACTATTAGATAAGACCCACCCCAATCTTCATACACAACCACGCGACTGTCTCAGTTGACTGATGACATAGCGCGGCCTCGTTTTTGATTTCAAAATCTGCCGTCTAACTGGGAAAATGCTGTTGTTGCTGCATCAGCCGATTATTGGCCCCCTGTAGAAGATACTATAGGCTAATACATGTAGGCTACCATGCCATGAGATGATGCTTGGGATTGCATTTCGCTCACTTGCACCTACAGGTGGCGACAACTGGTGGCAAATTTAAAATTTGGTTTCCGGGCAACAGGTTGATGCCTTCAGCTTCTCGGCAAATTTGGTTTGCAGATAATGCCTTGAGATGTCACTTGGGGATGCTTCTCGGCGCTTCACTGCATGGAAACTATATCACAGAAGCAATCAACTTTCAGTCAATCGTTCTGAGTTGATCTTAACACTTGGGAAGGCAGAAAGACCCTTCCACATCCAACTCCTATGAAGCAGCAGTTGCCTCCCTCATGTATATCCCCTGAGACCAACAATGCTAAAAAATATTGCTGCCATTTCGGCGGGGGACCTAGCATCCTCTGGCTGCTTGTTGTGAATAGTTTCAGCTCGGAAGCCTGACGATAAGGAAACGAGTCGGCGTGGATTTTGTTTTCGGCTATTTTTGGTTTGATTTCCTTTTTAAAAAAAGTGTCATGCTTCTGGCCAACCTACCAACTACACCATGGTTGTAACCATTGTTAATACCATGGTGATTTTGGCCAGCATCATGGTATTTTCTTATAAGTGTTGGGATATTCTCGGTTCCTTTCGATGATTATTAACACTGGAATATTTTTCTAGCGAACAGAACCATCGGTGACCGACTATAGCAAAACTGTTGCGGTTATCCCATGAACTATTTTCAGATATGTATGGCGAGGGAATATATTTTATTGGACAAAAAGTTTTAACAGCCGAGAAGGAGCGCCAGGCAGACTGGTGCGCGACCAACTTATGTGCAGCAATTCATATAAGAGGCATTAGGCCCTGATAGATATACTGCAGGTAATAACTCTCAAGACTCAAACTGTATCCAAAATGAACAATAAAAAGTCACGCGGGGTTTTAAAGATATTTTATTATACAACTTTTTACAACAGCCTTTTATGATGCACCAGCGGAATGCATAATGTGAAGCATTATCTACCCTGATAAATATACTGCAGGTAATAACTTTCAACTGGTACTGTCAATACTCAAAACTGTAGCCAAAACAAACAGCAAGAAGTCACCCATATATATTGCATTATATAACCTGCAACTAGTTACACATCTGAGCGATAAATACTCAACAGTTGAAAAAGGAACCCCTACAAAAATATATGACATACTACCCGAACATACCATCTCGGTACGGTAACTAATGTAGGTGCGATGCCTTTGTCCGCGGTATCATATATTTTCACAACAACACAGCGTTATCACCATTCTACGGAAGCGTATTAGTGCCAGTGTGAAAAAAAAATACCGAGATTTATCTCCTAATTAGGACATAATATCTCCTAATTAGGAGATAATTATCACCTAATTAGGAGATTATTATCTCCTAATTAGGAGATAAGTCCTAATTAGGAGATAATATGTCCTAATTAGGAGATAATTTTCTCCTAATTAGGAGATAATAAGTCCTAATTAGGAGAAAAATCTCTGAATTTTTTTTTCACACTGGCACTAATACGCTTCCGTACCATTCAGGGTTGACGGGACCTCATCGAAACCCTTACAAAAATAGGTCAAGATATAAATCCATAAACACATGTATCGGGGGTAATTTAGACAGTACTCTAACGTACCGGTACCATCATGCACGTGAGGGTGATAATACCTCATTCAATCGTTGTTCTGTCCTCGTTTGGGAAATTATATTATATCGTCTACAAACAGTTTAGGCGCTTGTGGTATAAATCAACAATTACAAAACTTGACACGTGCACTATCAGGTACCGGTAGGTACGTAATGAAAGGGTTTTGAATAATATAGGTTAACTTCTAATTTTCCATCTTTATAATCAACTTAATCAATACTTTCGTATTCGATTCATGCTGGGTATTATGTGAACATAACTGTTCACAATACAATAAAAGGAACAGAAGTAAGTCAAATCGCGATGTCCCCGCAAGAAGTTTGCAACCAAATTGCGTCATTGCTAACACTACAGACTAGGCATGATATCCTGTGGTAGAATATCTTGAAGATACCGTCTCCAGGCTTTGGAAGCGGGGCGATGTATGACGTTTATCGTCTAAACGTCCATGCACGCCAAGATCGGATCATCACGCCTTCAACTTTACTTTATTGCACGGCTCTTGAGGTCTTGCTTACCACCTGTGGATAAAATATTTAGAATTTGTTTAACATATCGATACTTCCTCCAGGTGAGATTGTTTGCTTATGTGAAATTTTAGCCACCAAATATTCTTATGACTGGCAAAAATGTTTCAGTGGAGACCACTCTATGTTGGCCATTTATACTTGCAACGCACAAAACTCTGCCGGTTCGGGCAGGGGAGGGGGCATCGTTATCATTTAATAGCCTCTAATTTGTTTATCGTTTTAATTTCGTTACATGATTTCTAAAGTTTTATAATGAAAACAGTTTATAACTTGACAATTAGACATTTGGCTTGGTTGTTTTGAAATATATAAAGAAAACAGCAGTGATCCAGTTTCCAAATGATGTTCCGGTTGCCGAGATCTTGATGTTTCAAGAGTAACCGTCTAAATTTGTTTTTCCAATTCTGTTCAACTGAACAAAAACAGAACAACCAATAGAAAAATATGTCTGAGGCACCGTGATTTTTTTTTAATTTGCCGTCTGCTCGTCCAGAGCCATCAATTGAATGAGAACATCACGACTTATCAAAACTAAACCTTCGAAAATGTAGACACATTTTATATAAAGACTACTTACAATTAGATTTTCCTGGATATCGAGCCTGAATCAGCCCAGTTTTTGCAGGCAATTGACACGGGTAATAATTTATTAGTTATGCTTAGTTCCCTTGAATAGCCATTATCATTTCAAAATTTTTAACGTACTCGCTTTTTATGTTACCCTCTTCATCTGTGTCACAACTCAATACCTCTCAAAACGACTCCAACGACAATGAAATTGCTAAAAATAGAATCCTGATTTTTACGGGGTTTTTGTTTTTGCAGAATTAATAGCTCCAAATTTATTTTCTTTTAGAAAGTGTTTTCTAGAGAATTCCGGAAATAAACACTTACAAACGCATACTCCACTGACATGAGTACACATTTGACAATCTTGACATGCCACTGAAACTCATTATCCTTCAAATGTCTTTCAACAAAGATATACTCGAAGTTTAGCGTTTTAAACGAAAAATTGGAATTTCAAAATTTTTCAAATTAAAGATTCAAATATAACAATTATTGTTCATGTTTCGGTGTGATTAACACAATTCGCCAAACGTACACACTAAAAGTCTAATTAAGCAAACATTTAAGCTATATCTGAAACTGCCGAAGACATTACATTCATGTCCTATTCTGGATATCACCAGTAACTCTAATTCGACTGCATTTATTTTCAGTTTCGCTGTAATGGAATTTAATATCTTGTCGTCTTCATTGAAACGAAGACGACAAAACAGTTAATTGTACTATTTTCTATTTTACAGTATACATGTAGGTAGATATATGCCTCAATTATGGTTTGTTTGGTTCTATGGATATGACTATATGCAGGCGCTTTCAAAACCCTTCGATTCAAAACCCGTACCTTCTCATTCACCAAACGCTATATAGACGCTCTTCTCGCCGTGGATAATCGCCGTAGAAAAGGCATAGTGAACGATATGCATCCACCTTCACTGGCTTTTGAAGGGAACTACAGATAGCCCTACCGGTGTAGCAATAAAGGTTGTCCCGCAGTATTGGTTGTCCGAAGGACAACCTGTACCTGGCAGTGGTTGTCCTGACTGAAACTGGGTGTCCCCCTCCGGGGGACACCCAGTTTCAGGTACCAGTTGTCCACTCGATACATATTACTCTTGTACATGTTGTAATGCATTAATATTATATTTGCATCCGGACAACTATTCATGGGGGACAACCTCTCTTATTACAACAGTGGCAATATTAGTTGTCCCCCATGACGTGCTGTCCATCGTATTATCAGACAAACTAGGTCACGGTATAAAGGTGACAAATTTTCAGTGGTTCGGCAGCTGTCCCAAGTAGTGCAGGGGAAAGAGGCGCGGTAATGTGGATGAGCGGGTTCCAGTAAGTTGTGGGTTCGAACCCCATCCGCGTCACATTATTTTTTTTATTATGGTACATTATCATATTTTCCATGCTATTTTTTTTCACGGATCATTTGTGGATTAATGACGCCAGGTGGACATTATATTCTGAGGCAAAATTTTTGTTACATATATTTTAATGTTCCTATTACTTAGTTCTATTCTCAATTATATTTGACGTATTATTCGTCCGTTTCTTCCTATCACAGTCAACAGTGTTTTTGTTGAACTGATGTACACGTTATATACAATATATTTCGCTATCAAAGTAATCCACGTAGGCCTGCATAATAAGATGGAGGCAAACTAACACAATTCTAATTTTGAAAAAGACACTGTAGGTACAGAAGTTGCGGCATTTTGTATTGCAATGTGCTTGTTTCAGGTTAATCCGAGGATGTTGAATCCGAATCAGCTTGTTCTCAGATTAATTTTGCATACTGAATCATCAGAACTGCTAATTAACCGTAATGACCAAGTCACTTGAGCATTTGGTGTCAATCTCTGCCGGGTAGGAAGGCCGTCTTCCCCCAGCCGCCCCCCACCCCCTCCCCGCCCCCTTATATCATATCTTCCTAGCCTGTGGGAAACGACAATTTTTGCAAGAAATATTTAGCTTTTTAGAACGAAATCATTAACGATGACTTGTTTAGTATACTGCCCCCCCCCCCATTCCCTCCCCCCATTCCCTTCGCTCTTCGCTACCCCAATTATCCTGAATACCGATATGTTTAACCGTTTCCGTTAGGGGGTGAAACTTGACAGGATAATGTAATACAATTAACAATGGTCACTCTAATGGCCTCACGGTGAAGTCATCTTCCCTGAATGTACTTTTAAATCTATTTTAGCCAATTTTCATTATAAATATTTTTCGTACTCCTTTAGCTAGGGGGTGAATACTGTGTGATGACGTCACAGTGACGTCATTATTAAAAAAGGTATTTTTGTGTTTCATTTCTTCGCAAACACTGCATGATAAATTAGCAAATCAAATAGTTTCAGTCCACTTTTCCATGCAGTAAAGCAAACGTTTTTAAGAAAACCCACATACCCACATGGCTTCCATTTTGAATTTAACCATTATTCTCTGCACATAGACTCAAAAAGACCCCAATAAGATAAGCTACAAAGCTACGGAGTGTCAGCTCTCAAGTATTTATCGTTCCGGATAGAGGATAGAAAGTTTGGTACGAAGGCCCCTATGCCCCCCCCCCCCCACCTAAAAAAAACGGCCTTGCAGGGTTAACCCCACCGCATGGCATCATGACAAGAATTTTTGCGGGAAAATTGTATGAACTCAAATTGGTAAAATCTGATTGGAAAATTCGGCCCAAAAATTCAGATGCGAATTTGTGAATTTGAATGTGAATTTGATTACGTCATTGTGACAAAGGAGATTACAATTTCGACATCGTAAACTATCCCTTTCTGGACAGTGATATTCCAGTGGGACCTACATATGGCATATACATATCTCGCCTAGTAGCATTTGCTAGATCCTGTCTTAGATGAGACGATTTTAATCAACGCCACAAAACATTGCTGCAGAAACATATAAAACAGGGCTATACCACCAAGCGCCTCCACACTAAGTTTTTCAAAGGACGAGTTGCGGTAAGATAGGGGGCGGTACTACCCTGACCTTCTATTGTCAAGCCGCTATTTTGTGGAAGCTCAATGACGCTGTGCGAAACAGCGGAATCCCCATGTCTAAAAATAAAGAACACCGGTTTGAGGTTTGGCCACTCCAAACGAATTCATGTGGGTACTGTACTCACTGTGGGTCCAGGAGGCGTAGCGTTGGGTGTTGCCTGTCGAAGGTTTCTACGAGTAGAATTTGTAAAACCGCCCTCTACATATCGTGGACAAATCGATCCCTGTATGTCTATATCATGCGCACATTCACCCTGAGCCCAATCAAATTGTTAAACTGACAATTCTCTTGTTTGGTATGACGGTAGAAGTCTGACACACAGTTCGCCTTTCACCTTTACAAATGTGGCACCCATGCTGACAACAGTCGATCACTCAAAAATTATATAAATCGGCTTCTCTGATGATTTCAACACAATAGATCTGAGTGAAAATTGACAAATAAAAAAGTTTTTGGTTGACTTGAAGGTAGAACAGTTATCCAACGACAGGCATACATGTACACTGTAACACTGCCCGCATGTGCGCGAGTATTCTTGTCAAATTACATCTATAATCTATAATTTTAATTGTCAATGAAGACATAATAAAGTTCTATTATGCTTCACAATTCGAAGAAAAAAATCGCAAGTGTTTATGGACACGAAAAAATATTCATGTTAGCGACATGATTCGAACTCACAAAAGTCTACCGTGAGTCACCGAGGCGTACGAACTTACCACACGGCCACTGGTGCAATTGCTAATTTCAGTGACATATTTGAAATTACAACACTTCGTGCCAGGTTGTAAAAAACAACGAATTGATTTTTCAATTTTTAACAAAAAGCACTTCTTGGGCCAGAATGAAATTAACAGAAGTAGAGCATGATTATATAATAACGAAATTAATATCAGAATGAATTTGGTTTGCGAGGTGTTTTTTCCGGAATTTAGGAAAATACTATAGGACAGAAATCCATCTTACTGCAACTCGTCCTTTGGCGATACATGTCGCATGCTGATAGCAAAATACGAGCGTAGCGTGTAAGATCTATGGCGTTACGTTTCGTAACTTGTGTCTAATTCCGCTTATCCCGGGGCTAGGGGCCGTATCAACCCATGTACTTCAAGATCCTCATGTTACTCATATGAACAGTCACAATCAAAGCGTGACTGAGATACATCATTCTTTAGATGACGACTTCACAACGAATATCATGAATTACGAATACTGATTAGCGATACGGATTTGATATTTTTGGAACATCATGATGTCTTGCCGGCATCAATGAAAACTGTTGACCGCTTCTTTCTTGCAGAAAAAAAGCCTATGTTTATGTATACTATGATTGTCTTTTTGAATTTGGTGCTAATACTGTTATATGGAATATGGAATAGGTCTTTGGATTATGGACGCGGATATTCTCTAATGGACGACGGCTGAATTATGAATGACGGACCAGACGCTTGTAATTCATACTTTGCAAGTTTACGGATCAACCGAAACTCATTCTCCCATTGTCAGAGTTTGTAGCCTCCTGAAAATCGATGTAACACACTCCGACTGCATTGTGCAGGAAAATGCACACACATGCGCATTCGGTCTGTATCGATTTTAATCAACGCTGGGAGCATGCATCTGCATACGCGAGTGCTGGGAAATGCATACAGTATATCTTGTAAAAGAATTAAGTTTCGTGCTAAATTATATTATTGCACAAGAACACATGAAAACACGTCTTGTGTAGCTGTGACAAGATGAATCCCCTCCGCTCCATTTAGGAGTGGACTATGCTGATTGGCCGAGAGCCATGAGCGCAGAAGTTGCGGACCCGCATCAAACCCCAATGCAATCAGAGGGAATATCTGACTGTAGGAGGAAATTATGCAATCTGTATAGCTGCATGAGAATGCAGATACACGACATCAGTGCTATCAGTACTTTCAGTTTTATATTTTTGTGTGTCCAACACATGGGACGTGTAAGCTGATGAGTATAGCCCTACTCCAATTCCTATCATATTTACTGGTGGGCACGGCGAATCTTTGAGATATTTAAGACAACGGAAACAGTTTACTAGCGGCTCAAAGTGAACACTCATCGCTAAAGATAAGGTAAGTGTTTATAACTTTTATTTACGCAGTTAGGGATTTATTACCGCCACTTGGGAGATGGCCAAGACGTACATATCACAAGAATGTTTACTTAGAAAACTTCAGATAATTTACAGCCTGTGAAATGACATTTATATATTTATCATATCACACCACCATATATGGAAATCTATAGCGAAATCGGCTTGTTTTATTCAGTTATATTCTTGTGCGTCCAACACATTGGGCCGTGAGCTAATGGGTAGCACTACTCCAATATTCCTATCTTAATTACTGGTGGTTACGGCCAAACCCCTGATATATTTAAGTTACAAAAGAAAACAGTTTACTAGTGGATTACATTGTAACTCATCACTGAAGATAAGGTAAGTGTTTATAATTATAACTGTTATCAACGCAGTTTTTTAGAGATTTATTACAGACACTGGGAAGACGGTCAGGGAACAAGAATCTACTCGCCCAATTCCTGGCGTTGGTTCTCTTTGATAGCCAACGACAACAAGCTGGCAAAGTCGATCATCAGAGCAAAAGATCTTTAAGTAGGATCTCTAGACCTGGTGGCACGCTTTGTATAATGACGTTCCCTACATTTTCATAAGACAGATAATCAACTCCAGAAATTAAAATATAGGTTACTTCATGAAGGGTATATACTTGGGCTATAGAACAATTTGGAATATTTGCGGAAAATAATGTGAATGCGGGTCGGATCCGTGTGAGTTAACAAAGTTGTTCACGACAAATTAGATAAAGCTCTGGCAGAGTATATAAATTCAATGAGTTTGACTGGATTTGGGAGTGTACTCTTTTTGTGGTAAATATATTGTTGAAAAGCTCAGAGGGTAATTTGCTAAGGAATTACAGAGATACGATCCATTTTGGGCCCCAAGCTTTCGCGTTTCCGATTCCCCCCCGCGAAATCAATTGTCTACTTGTAGGGAATATTTGCCTTGGTAAATTAACAGCCTGTATAGGTACTTAGATTTTTGAAAGATCATGCGGGTTCTGATAGGAAAATTCTAGCAAAACCCCAGCCGTCAATTTCTCATTTGAGCTGGCTGCCTAGATCCAATGACCCCTTTCTCCCATTGAGGCCCTTGATCAAGGGCCTCGTATTAAATACGAGAAAGTAGCATCTTTCTTTATTTTTCATTCGTGGTAGTAAAAGAGCAACATGACGCATAAAATCGCGGCCCTATGTCCCCATTGTGTTGTCGATTCCGGTGTCGGTCTCTTGAACGTAAGTGACACTTGACCCCTGCGCACACGCGCAATACCTGATAACACAGCGCGCAGGAGTCAAAGGCCACATGACCGGAACCGAAATTGACGCCACATGGCGACATGGGGCCGCCATTTTTACATGTACCCTTCAGAGTGCTCTCCCTTTGCGCATAGATAGCGCAAAGAAAATGCCTTCAACCATCAGTTGACCTTTGAAATTTGCAAGTGACCTTTGATCCTGCGTTCGATAAGAGCTTCAAGGCGATACCAAGCACGCCCTATTGGACCGTGGATGGTTCAGCTCTACAACAAACGCGACCCTGCGCACTTACGAAACAACCCTTTCTCTATTACTCCACGAAGGCGTATGCGCAGTTTTACGTGGCTTCCAGCGAAAACCACCCCGGTCTGACTCTACCCCACGAGCGCTTCAAAATGAGAGCGCACGCGGCCCGTTGCGACCCGTATGGTCTACGTATACCCCAAAACTCCGACCTCAGATGATCTTTTTCCAAAATTTTCTGATTGCGCCAGCGCAGATCGAGGGCACTCCCAATCAAAATCACCCAGTTGGACTCTACTTCATAAGAGCTCCAATATGACATATTGGATCAAGGATCACGCGGACCCCGAAACGCACACCATTGGCCTGCCTGCTCATTGCGCATGCGCACGTAAACTTTCCAGCGACAGTTAACTCACGGCTCCGGAACCCCTCACAGTGTCAGCCGAGTCGAACAAATATCCACACTCTACACTTTACTCCACAGCAAAAAATTGATCACAACTGCCCAAAACCTCACCCTCGAATGTTGTTGTTTCACGCTTTTCCGACTGTGCATGCGCAGATTGACGTGACTTCCAAGAAAAATCATCCCAGTCAGACTCTACTCCACGACAATTTCAATATGTCGCTCCACAGGGCCCATTTGGACCACGGGTGGCTCACCTGGCCTCCAGAACGTCCACCCCAGACCTGGTTGCCCAGTGAGCATGCGCATCATGACTTTCGTGCGAAATTCAACCCACGGTCAGAGGTCCCTCCCATCATACGCTACAGCGTCAGCCGAGTCGAACTAATACTAACACCCTATAGTTTATTCTTCAAGAAAGGGCGGCTTGGTTCCCCACTTGCCATTATGCTGAACATAGTGCTGCACCTAGTGTCGGGGTCCAGACCTATATTGTATAAGGTATATACGGATAGTTCCTTGCTCTAATGTTATGCAAGAGAAAGTAGAAGTAAAAGTTGGCCACTTGTCCTCGAACCAAAGCTGCTGTCGACTTGTCCTGACATGTTTAGAGAGTATCTTGACGCATACAAATGGAGTCCGGTAACTTGACCGGAGGCGACATTTGACCCATGCGCATGGGGTTAAAGTTCACGTGACCGGAACCGGAAGTCACGTCACAATGATGGCATAGGGGCCACGATTTTTGTGCGTCAAGATACTCTTTTACTACGGTACTACTTTCGGTCAATATAATTCCAATGTCTGTCGCTCTTTGTCATACAATTAATCAATCCCACATTCCCCATTTCCGTTGAGTTTCGTTTAAAACCCCACAAGTCAGTGGGATACATTCACAATTTTCACAATAAATGATTTGTCATCATTGAATCGTAATAGCTGGGAAATGTCATTTGTATTTAGACTTAAGCATCATCTACTATCTTGATAGCATCCCCGGAAACTGTGGCTAACTTTTTAATGCCATGGACCTATGGCTCCAGATGAAAGCGAAAAAATCTAAAGACCATATTCATACATGTGAGCAGCCGACGTCAGATTAGACGTCTGCAAACCCTTGAATCAAGAGCACCATTGTCTTCTTTAATTTAAAATCAATATCACGCACCCTTCATCTCCATCTTTGAAATGAATTCTGTTACGGAGGCGTGTCGCGACTGACCAATCAGAGTTGAAAAAGAAGTGGGCCATCACCATCATCTCTGTGTGTCGGGTTGAACCGTCAGTTACGTTGGATTTTGAATCGCCCGGCAAAGGTATAAAATTGCACAAATTTACTAATTTGACGACGGAAATATATAGAGTGACACTTGTAGAATAAGCTGATGTATTTTGTTTGGAGGTGAACCGTTTATTTTTCGTTTCACTCAAAGTGCGTTTACACCTTGGTGTATTTTTATATAAAGCGTGGGGTTATGTATAGAGACTCCATATTTCGACACTTCACCCTGATACCACCGCCCACCCTCCCAAACAAAATCTTGTTTTGAGGGCCTGTGCCCGTGGGAGTACAGTCATTCCCCCCTGTCCCCCCTGTCCCATTCCCGCCTGTCATTTTCCCCCTGTCATGTTCCCCCTGGACATATTCCCCCTGTCCTATTCCCCCCTTATATTTACTTGTCCATATAGCTGTTGTGGGTTAAATATTTAGATAATTTTTTCTTCCAGTAAAATAATGCCAATTTTTAGTTATCATAAAACTTAAAGAGATATTAAATAGGGTCATGTTTCTTTCAGGATGTCAGCCGCTGTCTGCATTCCGTCTCTCGATGGTTGTAGTCTGCGGGAACATCTAACACTGTCGCAAGTAGACTGGATGAGTCTCTATTTCATATGTACTATTTAATAATAATAAAATGATCTTTAAGAAATATATACGTTTGATAAATTTATTGATGGAATTACATTAAAAAAACAACATTTGTCTTTTCCTGTAACAGTTTATGATCAATAAAAATTGGCATTATTTTACTGGAAGAAAAAATTACCTAAATATTTAACCCACAACATCTATATGGACAAGAAAATATAAGGCGGGGAATATGACAGGGGGGAATATGTCCAGGGGTGAACATGGTAGGGGGAAATGACAGAGGGGGGAATGACAGGGGGGGAAATGGGACAGGCGGGGAACATGACAGGGGGGACATGCCCTACATTCGTGCCCGTGATGGGTATCATTATTATGGGTGGAGAAATTGCCGTATAAAATATTGTTTTGGTGATTTTTTTGGTCCGGCAGTTAAGTCAATTTGCCGGTTAGACGGGCAGATCCTAAGTTCAATAGGTATTAGCTTATAGAATATCACGCAGGGGCTGTATGTCGGACTATTTAACCTGATGACATCACTTCAGTGCATTGCGGAAATTGTTGAATTATACATCCGCCATCTTTGGACTACACAGGTGCAAAATATCATTCAGTTGGCATAAATTCACAATGCATCATGGGACAGAAAGAAGGATAGAACGGCAGGTTCACTCATACGACACAATTCTAAATTCAAATGGATTCGAGGTCAACGACGTTTCGCGTTATTTTTAAATTCGTTTGAAGAAAACTGGTTGGCTAATATATTAAGGTCCGTTCGAAATGTGGACGGAGAAATCGGCTTGTGTATGGAGATGATTTTCTTCTAGAACTGCATGTGAATTAATACGCCACGGGACATGTTATAGAGGGTAATTATTGCATGCATTTGTGTACGTTGAACTAATTCTCATAAAACACTAGGTATTATAATCTTTGGTAAGATTAAGCATGCAAGCCAATATGTAAATCTACCACATGTTTGTGAAAAATATGTATTAATCAGACGGGAACCTCTAACGCACGGGCGTGATTGACACCTCGTCGAAAAGCCCTCGCGCCTGGGATAGGAATATTATTTGCATATTTTCGTGATCTAAATGGAGTGAAACATCCAATATGGAGAATGTGACGTAGATGTATATGATAAATAACAACACATTGATACGAGTTAGTAGAGTATAGCCTCGTCCACTAAGTGATTTATCTCCCCTGCCGCATGGTGGCGCTATGATCAGTTTTCAACTTCCGGTAAGTACCACGCCGAAAATGGCGGCTAATGCAAATCAGCACCATACCTCTGCAAATCGGAGTGAGGAAGGAGCGATGGCTAAAATGTTCACGGACATGCAGGTGAAAGATTTGAAAGTTTATCTTCGCGACAGAGGATTGCCTGTGTCGGGGGTGAAAGCAGAACTGTTAGCGCGAGCCCAGGGTGCTAAACAAATGGGACTCCGTGTTATTCCCGATGAATCGACGGCCGGTGTAATGAGCGAAAAACTCGTCACCCCACTTGGAGAAAAATTACCCGATCCAGTACAATTGAAGGACTGGGAATCTTGTAATAACATTCCAAAGTTTACAGACAACGAACTTTACAACTTCTTGGTTCTTAGCAAACACAGGACGTACGACAACAGTGGGTTAGGCGCGCGAAGATCTTTGAAAGCCAAGGTGTTCTATGAAGATGGTCATGTTCATGACGTAGCTTATCACCCAGTGACTGACAAATGCAGCCATTGCTACGTGAAATGTTTGTGCATCCCGTCCCTGCCTACTTCAAACGTCAAGGCCAGGCCCGATTATAATGTCTGGGTGTGTGTGTCAAAAGTGACTGGAAGAGTTCAATCAGCAAATTGCAGCTGTACTGCCGGGTAGGTGCACATGTACATCATTCTATGTTGTCCACTGGTACACTTTTACTTTGCATAATTTACACTAATTGAATTGATGTAGAGTTGCTGCATCATGTGTATGTGGTGTTATTACTAGACGTTATTAACTATGATTTTATGAAATGATTCTTAGAGAGAACGCGGAAGTTGAACCCACACATGCCACAACCTCTACCAACTACAGCTATGGTGGCTCAGCTAATATATTAATATAAAGCTCACCTGTCTCAGTTGTGCAACTGACATGAACTTAAATTTTGATGTGAAGTATACACCCAATAAATTGATTGTGTGAAATTATTTCGCGAGGGAACGGAAACTTGCGTGAGATTTTTAATCTAAATTTGTCACTGCTATAATTTATGTATAGAAGCTGGCTAAGAAAACCATGCCCTGGTATCGACTTCAGGTGTCTAAGCTGCAACCAATCATTATTAGCTTGACATATTTTGATCAAAGTGATTACTTTTGTTTCAGAGCTGGAGAATCCTGTAACCATGTTGCAGCACTGTTATATGCTATGGTGGACATCAGTGACAAGAAGGAAACTGGTCAACTAGCTTCAACCTCACAACCATGTAAATGGAATCAGCCGAGGAAAAGAAAGCTTTCTCCCCTAAAAGCAGCTGATGTCAAATTTCAGAAATTTGAATGGAAGAGGCCAAAACGAAAAAACAAACCGGCTTCCACTGTGAACAACTCCATCATTGAAAAAACTCCAGTATTGGATGTGGATACATTTAGAGTGAAGCTGTCTTCAGTCTACCCACATGCTGCATGGTTACAAAATTTTGAATCAGAAAAGGAGGACTCCAACACAGAAAATAAACAGTTACCACTACTTCATCACATTGACTTCATGTACTCTGATCAGACTGATTTAACCAGCCCTCAGTGTTCGCAGTGTTTTGAGGACTATTTTTCAAGTCTCTCAGTGTCATCATCAGATGCTCAAGAAATTGAAATGTTAACTAAAGGTCAGACAGAAAATGCCATGTGGAAGGAAGCCAGAAAAGGTCGTATTACATCGTCTAACTTTGGTGTAGTTATTCGTAGGAAACCAGACACCCCTCCGGAAAACCGCCTTAAAGTACTCCTGGGATATGTGCCTTGCTTTGAGACCACTGCTACCAGATGGGGCCATGATCATGAAGGGATAGCTAGAGACAGTTATGTTTCCTATCAACAGGCTATACATCCGCCTCTCACAGTACGAGAAAGCGGATTTGTGGTTAACCCGGAGATGCCACATTTGGGTGCTAGTCCAGATGGATTGGTGTATTGCCCACACTGCCCAGAGTACAAGGGTTTACTTGAAGTTAAGTGCCCTTACCGACTGAGGAACTGTACCCCATCTGAAGCTGCTAGAGACTCAAATTTTTTCTGCACTCTTTCTCCTGAGGGACAAGTTCAATTAAAACGGAACCATCTCTATTACTTTCAGGTACAGGGACAGATGGCATTGAGTAAGCGAAACTGGTGTGACTTTGTTGTCTCTTCTCTCTTGCAGGAAACAAGCCTATGTTTATGTATACTTTTGTCTTTTTGAATTTGGTGCTAATACTGTTATATGGAAATGGAATAGGTCTTTGAATTATGGACGCGGATATTCTCTAATGGACGACGGCTGAATTATGAATGACGGACTGGTAACCATGTTGTTGTGTGGACCCGTTGTGGAATGAACATAGAACGAATTAAGTTTGACAAGAACCTCTGGGAAACGATTATGTTGCCCAAAGTTAATAAATTTTTCAAGCAAGCCGTAATTCCTGAACTTTTTTCTTCTCGGGTGTTACGGAAACTCCGATTGCGTTAACTTTGATACCAAGATACCGTGGGCCATTCCTATAAAATAGTTTGTTTAGCATAACCCAACCCTGCCATTGATATTTTCTTTTTTGACTTATTACAGGCCACTCAAACTCATAGCAAATAGCTATGATTTTAGCATGAAATTTGAATAAAAATAGATTTTCTGGCAGACAGGGCAATAAAAAGTGTTAAGTAGGGAATTTTGGGGGTAGGTGACAACAGTGTGTAAACAGCAAGCCAGTAGGCTGGTTTCGTAACTCCTAGTACGAGCGCCGCAAATTTAAATTTTTTTGAAAATTCAAATGCCATATGGCGCGTTCCGACGCATTTTGACAGCATATTTCCGACATCCTACAACT
>JAVTVY010037720.1:0-17283 GCA_036873755.1 Hanleya hanleyi
AATCTATGCAATTTAGATGAGATTATCAAAGTGCTAATTAGACAATATATTGCCTTCTCTGCCATCTCGACGAGGTAAACACATTTGAGAATCTACGCTAAATAGACAATATATTAACTCTCCCTTATGTGACAATAAAGTGAATGACAAATCGATTTGCGAATCTACGCTAAATAGACGATATATTACCTTACCATGCAGTGCGAATCTATGCAATTTAGATGAGATTATCAAAGTGCTAATTAGACAATATATTGTCTTCTGTGAAATTTCGCCGAAGTTAAAACACATTTGCGAATCTACGTTAAATAGACAATATATTAATTTTCCATGAAGTGCGAATCTATGCAATTTAGATGAGATTATCAAAGTGCTATTTAGACAATATATTGTCTTCTCTGCAATCTCGACGAGGTAAAACAGATTTGCGAATCTACGCTAAATATACAATATCTTAACTTTCCCTGCAGTGCGAATCTATGCAATTTAGATGAGATTATCAAAGTGCTAATTAGACAATATATTGTCTTCTCTGCAATCTCGACGAGGTAAAACAGAATTGCGAATCTACGCTAAATATACAATATATTAACTTTCCATGAAGTGCGAATCTATGCAATTTAGAGGAGATTATCAAAGTGCTAATTAGACAATATATTGTCTGCTCTGCCATCTCCACGAGGTAAACACATTTGCGAATCTACGCTAAATTGACAATATATTGACTCTCCCTTATGTGACAATAAAGTGAATGACAAATCCATTTGCGAATCTACGCTAAATAGACGATATATTACCTTTCCATGCAGTGCGAATCTATGCAATTTAGATGATAATTAGAAGAATTATATCGCCTTTAAACCCCGGCACCAAAGATTAGCAAAATATCTGCACTATATTGTCACCAGTGCTATTTAGCACCATGTTAAAAGATAGGGGAGAATGGAAAATATCAAGGAAAAAGCCAATTGCGCACCTAACTCCAAATTCTTACTACTTCCGAGACAATGACAATACTGGAATTCCACTGAACGTAAATATTGCCTTTGCGCGTTACTTAACGCGGAGGAATTACCTCAAATTCACAGACAACATGTCACCGATCGTCAGCAACCAGCACTCTCTGAATATCAATCAATGGCATCAGTAGCCTGTCCCATAGTCCAATACATTACCCAATTGGCTGACTCGGTGGATAAGTTTCTTTTTACATCCTATGTCATCAGTCACATGAACATTTCGTCATCATTAAACCCGCTAGAACGTCACGTATATAAACGTTCTTTGAACATCAGTTGCGGTATAACACCTCATCTGGGGTGGATGAATGGATGGATGGAAGTATGGATGGATGTACTTGGGCACTCCATCGCACGGCCACGGTGTAGTGTTATACTTCATTCGGAGTATAGAGCTACATATGGTATGAGTTATTCCTTGCCTTTTGTTGCGATATAGACCTATATCTCTTTAAAAATGATGCAGGCCTTCTCTCTCGTCGACTTTACGACGAACGAGATGATTACAATTTCGACATCGTAAACTATCCCTATCTGAAAAGCAATATACCAGAGAGACCTGCATACGGCGTATACATAGCTCGCCTAGTAGCATTTGCTAGATCCTGTCTTAAATGTGATGATTTTAATCAACGTCATAAAACATTTTGCAGAAACTTATAAAACAGGGCTATATCATCACGCGCCTCCATTCGAAGTGTCTAATTCCGCTTAACCCGGGGATAGGGGCCTATGAACCCATGTATTTCAAGATCCTCATAGTGTGCATATGAACAGGCACAATCAAAGCATGACCTAGACACATAATACTCTAGATAACGACTTCACAAGAAAATCATATGGATTAAGAATACTGATCAGAGATACGGATTTGATATTTTTGGAATATCATGATGTCTTGCTGGCATCATTGACAACTATTGAAGGCTTCTCTCTTGCAGGAAACTAGCCTAATTGTATGTATACTATGATTTATCCTTCTAATTTAGTGTTCTAACACTATTATATGAATTAGATCTTTGAATTAAGGAGGTGGAAATTATTTAATGGTCGACTTCTGAATATTGAATGGCGGACTAGACGTTTATATTCCATATTTATGCAGCACACATGTAATGTAACTGTCTCGGAGTTCTTAAAGTTGTGACTGTACAGAGATTCTCTTTTGGGAAGCAGAGCGATGGATAAATTAAAAATAGACAACACAAAACGACATTGGCTGATCGTTGCTAAAGTAACCTGCAATTAGACGGAACAAACGGTGGAAATGTAATTTGGAAAGTGTAATCAGTACTGCGACACTCAGTGGTGTGAACTCGTCCCAAAGATACATGTATCAACACTTTTGGTTTACCCATCTCTGTCTGAATGATTACGGAGTCCAAACCGGCCCTCTCCCCACGATTCCTCCTCTGCGTCTCGGATATTAAGGAAACAGATACACACCCTAACGCCCCTCCTGTTCTGCTACGTCTAGCACAGAGAGATGTGTCCTCCTTTGAATGTTAGAGTTTCACTTAGCTCTTTTCCGACCCATTCCTTGCCCTGCGTTTGTGGTACCTTTACCTTATGAAAACTCCAAGTAGGTTTAAGTTAAAAACATAAACATGGCTAATTTGCTGTAAGAGAAAAGAGGTCAACATTTTCCAGTGATGCCGGCAAGACATCATGATGTTCGTGTAGTCAATTACAAGCGTCTGGTCCGTCATTCATAATTCAGCCGTCGTCCATTAAAGAATATCCACGTCCATAATCTAAAGACCTATTTCATATTCCATAGAACAGTATTAGCACCAAATTCAAAAAGACAATCATAATATACAAAATCATAGGCTAGTCCTTATCACGGATAAGTGCTCTTAAACCAAATCCTAGAAGTTATCTAGAATATGTTGTATCGCAATCACGCCTTGATTGTGGTGGTTGATAGGAACACCATGAAGATTTTAGTTCTACGTAGTTCATACGGCTGCTAGCCCCAGATTGAGTGGAATTAGACTCAAATTACGAAAGGTATCGCCAAAGATCTTGCACACACCGATCGTACTTCGCTATCAGTGTGTGGTATATCACCGAATTTGATACTTTGAGTGAAGACACTTCGTGGTATAGCCGTGTCGAATTGTGCTATCGTGCGAGAGTCCTCAGAAATATGTATTCACTTAAATAGTCAGGTTTTCTATTTCTTGTTTTACAGCGATTCTGTTGTCGCCATGGGTGAAAGTTTGTGAGCAGTCCTGGCCTTACTTGTTCAGCGTTATTGATGAGATAGTAGCGCGATTGCTACGCGATATCCACACAACAGCACGGCAACTGTGCTATAGGAGCAAGATTGCAGCGCGTTAGATAATGCGCTGATTTGTTCTCTTATTTTTTGTCCAAACCTTAATGCAGTGTCATAATGTGAGGTGGAAACCCTGATTTTATTTTATTTTTTTGTCATTTTTGCAATGTGTTTTCCAGAACTAAACAATATTAAAAGCTTTGCAGGAGAAGTTATTGTGCCCATTGAATAGGGCACGATGTTATGGATATCGACTGGCCGATGGATGTCGGGCTTGATATTACGTGAGTGCAATTCCATGTTAACCACGTATAATCCATTGATGTCATACTCAATTCCAACAATTCAATTATTAATCCACCCATTGTTTGAAGGCGAATTCTCAAGACAAAACAATTAAGAATCATTTCGGCTGAGCGGACAATGCTGTTCAGTCTATATCAACGTTATATGATACCGTCATAATGGTACGAAAACTGCCTTTGAGTGACTTTCTGATGGATAATATCGTTTATATAATCAAGCTCTGAAACGGATATTCGATGATTGAAAACTATCATGCATGGTTCCGCAGTCCATGGAGTATAAAGGCACCTAAACACCAGTACTATATGTTGGCGACCTAAGTCACTCGGCCAGCGGGCCTCTCACAAAAATAGGATGTAGCAGATCGGTAGTCTTGAAAGCGAACATGCAGTACCCCTCCGATGACCATAATGACATAGCTCCTATAGCTGAACCAGAAAGATATTTTTTGTCATTTAGAAAGTGATCGTATAGCAGTTATTTTGGGATCACACTATCTTAGTATCGTACAGATTCTAGTGCTGAAAATTGGCCGAGTCCCATGCCACATTCAAACCAGCGACCACCAGCGTAAGGCACCTAATCGCCAGCACTATATGTCGGCGATTAAAACCATTCGGCTAACGAACGTCCTAGATCGTTAATTCAAATCCCGCATGGGACTCGATCAAGTTTCATCATCAGAATCTGTGCTATACTAAGATAGTATACCCCAAAATAACGAAAATACTGTTATACGACCACCTTCTAAATGACAAAAAATATCTTCATGTATACGGTTATGGGATCTATGTCAGAGGGATACTGTATGTTCGCGCCAGGGTAGTCGCTCACCTCATGGTTGCCGCTCATCTTCATCAGCATTACCAGCATGAAAGGATAAAAGTCAGGTCCCAAGCATTTTTGATGACTCGTAAAATGGAACTGCCATCAATATGAAAAATTGTCAGTGGACATGGTGGGTATATCCTATCCGAAAAAACCGCACTACGGTGGTCTAATGGTTAAAGCGTCGGCCTCGTAAGCGGTAGGTACTGGGTTCGATCCCAGGCCGGGTCATACCTAAGACTTGAAAAATGGAACTTCCTCGCTTACGCTCAGGATAGAACAAGGACTGGTTCGCTCGGTGTCAGTATAATGTGACTGAGTGGGGTGTCATGTCTGCCTACGGCATGATATTTCAGTGGGACAGCACTAGAAAATGGCAGCATTAGATCTGCTCTGTCACGGCATCAGATATGTGAGGAATACGAGAAAAAATCTCTTCAACAGATATTTACGCACTAAGAGCTGAATGAGGGTTGTAACTATAATTGAAGGTGTATCGATAAATATTTTCTTGAGAGTTTGTGTTTGAAGGAGGCGGAGGAATTCTAGCAAATATCCACACCTTTGTATTACATATATATCTTATCTCTATCATAATTATCTGATGGAAATTCACCCCATTCCCACATTTGTTAGAAGTTCAAACTTCATATTTGTTACACAGGTTTTTTTTCAACATTAATTACAATAGTGACACATTCTGCATATCTTTCTTCACACAAAAGCAACATACTTTCATGAATAGCATAATAACTAATTGCAGGGGAATTAACGAGCTAGTTGTCCGGTAATAAGTATAAACTATGTTGTCAAGTGTTGTGTATAGCCACCAAATATAGTATGAATGGTTCTCTTTTAGCATGTTTAGATATATTGGCATTCACCTTTTGTGACGGCATATGATCAAACTCATGGCAGGAATTGTATTCGGTCAAGCATGCTCTTCAATCATAACTCGTGCGTCACTGGACCGCACTGCGGTGGTCTAATGGTTAGAGCGTCGGCCTCGTAAGCGGTAGGTACTGGGTTCGATCCCAGGCCGGGTCATACCTAAGACTTGAAAAATGGAACTTGTTGCTCCTCGCTTACGCTCAGCATTAAGAGGATAGAACAAGGACTGGTTCGCTCGGTGTCAGTATAATGTGACTGAGTGGGGTGTCATGTCTGCCTACGGCATGATATTTCAGTGGGACAGCACTATAAAATGGCAGCATTAGATCTGCTCTGTTACAAGTAGGTTCCCCTGCCTCTCCCCCTCCCCTCCCTTCCCTTCCCCGTCGTGATATAGCTGAAAAAATGTTGAAAGCGACGTTAACCCTATTCACTCACTCACTCACTCGTGCGTCACTGCGCATACCCTGTCATTCCTTCTCACCGTGCAAGCATTGGGTTCTTCGTGTTCGATGAAATTAAAATTGGTTGACCGTTCGTATAATTCATGTTTATATGCAATGTCGCTTCATTCTCGCTCATGGCGTTAGTCTTTGATATGTGTTGGCATTGTGGGAAGTTGATGTTGGGTCGACATCGGTCTTTTGTGTTAAATGCCGTCATTTTCATGTGACGACGATACAGCTCACCAATAACCAGTGTAGAGTTGTCACAGCGACACAGTTAAAAAATTACCAATATACGAGTTGTCAGAGCATTTTCATGATAGCTCTCTAGATTTGTATCTTATGCCGGTGCTAGGGGCCGTGTGGTCATATCATCCAAGTTGCCACATGAACAGGTACAATAAAAGCGTACCTGAGATACAACACATATCACGAACCGTTAGATTCTTGGTATGTGCTTTAGAATAGGTTAACCAGAAGACTACATTGTGAAGTCATGTAGCTCTGTCAGTATGTCGACATCTCTTCCCACTTCCCTTATATGCGTTGTAATTCTACGTATGTCGAGGATTATATTTTACTGATACAAAAAGTGCACTGGCTGAAAGATGGCTTGAACTGTACATGGCAGGATTCTGCTGGTGGACTGTTAGTCCCCGAGATCCGCCCTCTGTACATGTCACACGACAAATATATGTAGGTTTATTATTTTTGTTTGGAAAAATCCGTACGACTTCGCGCATTACAGGTCAGTTTCTCTGGGTATTCTTGCATTTACCAGGTTACCCTATCTTCAAGCGTTTACCTCATCAGACGTCCATGATGCTCATCCATTAACATCAGCTTAATTGTTTGGGCTGATCTGTCATCACATCTACCGAGCTAGCGTATCTAATTCCGCTTAAGCCGGTGCATTCGAGTAAATGCTCCTACACAAGCGGATGATATCTGTCTTCTAAGTATCAGACTGAGTGGCATGGTAGTAATGCTTGGAATCTGTGAGACTTACAGCCGACTATGGCGATTCCTATTTAATCCATGCAAAAGCTGCGGAATAACATTTCAAAAATCTGGTAAACCTACCACAGTGACAGAAGACTTCACGATGTACGGCAATGTGATTCCTGTGGTAACAGAAACAACTCACGTAGGTGTTGCCTTAACGGGCAACCTAAGTTCATTTGATCGAACTAGAGCTGTGTGCAACAAACTGAGATGGAATACACTGTCCCTTATCAGATCCGGCATCCACCCCAAAGCGCTAAATCCTTTAGTCAGTGCGCGTGTTATAACACAGACTGTGTATCCAAAAGCGCTTTATGGATGTGAAATATGGTGTTTAAATAAGGTAGATGTCTTAATGTTAGAAAGAGCGCAGAGGTGGATAGCCAAATCCATACAAGGGTTCCCGAAACTGACAAGATCAGATAAGTGTGTGGGACTTCTAGGTTGGATAACCATAGAAAGTGTGATCGACACAAAAAAGCTGTTGTTCCTGGGTCGTTTGTGTCGTTTGAACTGTGAAAAATTACCCAAAAAAATCTTTTTAACACGTCTGTATAGTTTTTCGCATAACCGAAATGCGCAAGTAAGACAAATGGGATTCATTCCTGACATTTTTAGAATCTTGAAGAAATATGACTTACATGATTTTATCTCCGTTTACACAAGTGAATGCATCTTCCCGTCCAAAGTCAAATGGAGGAGAATTGTCAAACAAACTGTTCATCAGCATGAACAACGGGAATAGCTACTGAGGATGACGCTAGACAGTGACTTCGGTAGATTTGTGAAAATTCACCCGACGTTAACGCCTTGTGTGTGGTGGAAACTGTCGAATAAATACCCACAACACCGCAATACTATCCAATATATGGTGACAATATGTGCGACAATTAGAAAAACTGAAGAAATCGAACTCTGTCATAAGTGTGGTAAAATGTATGTGGATATCTTAGAACATATAGTCCTCCACTGTGACTCTACTGAACAACTAAGAGATGAACTGTGGTGTGATTTTATTAATATGCAAGACATCGGGTTTAGTGTGTTTCTTCATTCCCTCTCTGATGGGATTTATTGCACACACTTGTTGGAGGAAAAATAAAATATGAACTTGTCAGACAAGACATTGAACTCTTCAGAGTAACGTGCTTAAATTATATACAGGGAGTGAACAAATTATATTTCAAATGAACCTTATTGATGCGTATAGCGTTACGATAAAGTAAGAAAACAAATGGATAACGTAAGCTAAACTGTGTAAATAATTACAATTTCCCAAATGTAAATATTGATTGCTCGCCTACCGAGAAATGATTACATGTATGACTATGCATATGCTCTCCACCAGGAGGAAATAAAGGAAATAATAATAATAATAATGGACTCCATATCTGAATATCTGTAATAAAAGCGCGGCTGAGATACTAAGGTTACGTCCGAGAATCCATCGTATTCTCGGGTCTGAATGTTAGGTGCCGAGGGATGCATTCCTGTAATCATATGGTTGCTTTTCAGACGCCAGACGTCGTCAATTTTCCCACCCCTTGCATATCGCTCCACTTCCAGTAACTTGGCCCAAATAGAACACCATACAATACAGTCTCGCGTTGTAATCTCTTTCTCTCTTCATCACCCTAAAATTTCCTCATAAGATTTGATCCAACTAAAGTTTGTGATACTGAATTGTCTAATTGCGCCTGTTCATGCAGCCTGCATTATGAGGTGACCTTTTCGATACCAGGTGTATACAGGGGGGAGGGATTACTAGAGCTCAGAAAGTTGAAAAATTACACAAAGTTAATATATTTTAACTTATTAATATTTTCAGCACTAGAATTTGTACTATTGAAAATACTGTTATGCAAAGTTAATAATTTGTTGATGGAATATATAGAGCGACACTTCTAGAATATGCTCGTGTTTTTTGTTTGGAGGTAAACCGATTATTTCTCGTTTCATCCAAATTACTTTTCAACCTTGGAGTGTTTCTATATAAAGCATGATGTTATGTAAAGACCCCACATTTCGAAACTTCCCACTAAAGCCACTCCACCCACCCACCCAAAACTATTGTTATGAGGGCCGGTGCATTGAATCAAGTAGCGTACGATTATGGTTTGCGCTGAAAATAAATCGATTTTCTGGGAAAACTACGGAGACATTTGATTCCTAGTATTGATGTTATCCATAAGTCACTAGTTCCACTGATCGATATGTATGTTGTTTAGAGAAACGTCATAAATAGAGATGATTACAAATTGTAGGCAACGTAACCAGATCAAACGAGGGTGTATAAATAGGAAATTGCCCATACACTGTCAGAAAAAATCTGTAACACTTATTGAACGCGTAAAAGCGTTCATCCCTGACTAATTTTAGCGGTTGCTGGAATAAGTTGAAATAATGATGTGGAATTAATCAACTGGTCCATTTTGAACAATAATGAAAAGAAAAAGGTACCAAAAATTCCACAACGCTAAGTATCTCAACAATCGAAATATGGGGTTGGACGGCACTGAACACTAACGTTCATATTCATGTCCAAATCAGGATACCATGTCGTGTTAAAAACTGAACACTTAACGTTCATATCCGAACACCAGAGAACAGGTATGAACACGCGTGTTCAGAAATGATCATCATGTTTGATTCACAAATGAACACATATTCTGTAACACTTTTGGAACACTAGCGTCCGCATGAACATGTAAAAGTGTTCTATTATGCGTAAAAGTGTTCAAAAGTGCACACTTCAGAATGAACACTAATTTTTCAGAGTTCCAATATTCAGCACTCGGCGATATTGTGGACAACCTATTTCGTTGTGTTTATTGAGGACGATCTATTTGATGAGCTTGATAACACTTCAGTGACATATTTTAAGTAAATCTCTTTGCATTCTAGTTTTCGTACTTGAACACTTTTACATGTTTGAAAGGTGTTACAAACTAGTGTGCAATTCAGTGTTCAGGATTTGAACACTTTTATTGACAGTGTAGAATAACGTACATCTCCCTCCCGATAGGGAGTACTGCTCTTTCTTGATTTTCGTCGATCTGAAGTCGCGTGATGTCAAAAGACGCATTGGTTGTAGCAAAGCCAAGCCGGCAGTGCCTGTGATGTTGGAATGTTATGTCTGACATTTTGTACTCATTTCCGTGTCTGATAAATTGGCTTAGTAGTAGGTAAAGGCTAAATGGAGTCAGTGGCTCGTCATTGCGCATGCGCAGAAAAAAAATTGGGGCGGTATTGGGGCGGTGTGCGCAGGAGTGTTGTGCGCAGGTATGACGTCACTTCCGGTCTGGGTGAATGGGGCGTGACCTTGGGGGCATGTATTTCTCCGCGGCGATGTGGTCTGGCGGTGATGCGGTCTGCCTCCGCGGACCGAAAGTAGTCCCAAAACCGTGGGTTTTCGTGGAAGTGTTCGGCAATCTGTAGGGACCGCTAGTGGACCGATTGGATCGAGTGAGGTATCAATGTGAAGCATTCGTGAAGGGGCATCTGATGGGCTGGGTGTGGGATTGAAATATCGGCATTCTGCGCATGCGCGGTGGCCAAAGGGTATGGAAATATACGTTTTGGGATCTAGGGGAGTCCCTAATGGTCCAATGGAGTTGTATGTGGTATCAATGTGAAGCCTATGTGAGGAGGCATCTGACTGGACTAGTGTTTCGCCCGTTGTCAACATTCTACGCATGCGCAGACAGGGAATTGTGGGAAAAGGGTGTGGAAATAGACGTTTTAGGATCCAGGGGAGCCCCTAACGATCCTATGGTGTCGTATGAGGTATCAATGTGAAGCCTATGTGAGGAGGCATCCGCCTGGGCTAGTGTGTCGTTCGTTGTCAATAGTCTGCGCATGCGCAGACAGGGAATTGTGGGAAAAGTGTGTGGAAATAGACGTTTTGGGGTCTAGGTGGGTCCCTGGTGGGCCGATTGGGTCGAGTGAGATATCCATGTGAAGCAGTCGTGAGGGAGTATCCGACGGGGTGGGTGTAACGTGGAACTGACGTCATGCTGCGCATGCGCAGTAGAGAAAGTGTATGGTAATAGACATTTTGGCACCGACAGGGGTCACTATGGGTCCGATGGAGTCGTATGAGGTCTTATGTTGAAGCTCTTGTGAAGCAGCATCCGATTGGACTCAGGGTTCGTCTGTGTGCAAGGGTCTGCGCATGCGTAGTCTGGCCGTAGTATAGAAAGCAGGCATGTTGGGGGATGCGTGGTGGTGTGTTTTAACCCACCACTACTATGGGTCAATGGTTGTGGTTGGGTGGGTTGTGACGTCACTTCCGGGTTTTTCACTAAAACTACCTCCAAACATAGAAGAGTTCCAATTTTTACTTAGACGTCCGGATGTTCAACCTCCGGGGTTTTTCCCGCCCCGGCCCGGCCCGGCCCGGCCGCAGCGCGTGCGCGCGAGTTACTCGGCCGCAGCGCGCGCGCGCGTCATCACCGGCAGTGCGCGCACGCGCGCGCGCGCGGGTCAAAAGGTCAAATCCAGGTCAAACGGTCTTCCTTTCGGCAAGGTTCGGAGAATACATAGAACTTATAGTCATCAACTTCATCTATACGTGTTGGACGAGTCTTCACTCACCGTATACACGTACCTCAATGAAATGCCCGCTCCAAACCTAGACCAAAAACACGTACTTGGTCTGTGGTCTGATTTCATTGGCCTCTCTATTTTTACTATAGCGCGCTTGCATTCTAACCTTGATGGGTTACATTTTGGCCCCATCCTACACCACTGATTTCAGTTTGACTGAATCTCCACAATGGGCATTGATGCATTATGAATAAAACACACAAGACTGGGTTTTTTGGTGAGATCTCATTTTTTTATTCAGTGAACAACAACAACGTGAGAACAACCACATGAAAACTGAAGCCCAGAACAGGGGGCTTGTACATTGAAAGAACTGAAGCCCAGAACAGGGGGCTTTTAAACTTAAGCCCAGAACAGCCGGCGTGTGTACATTGAAAGAATTCAAGCCCAGAACGGGACTTGTACATTGAAATGATGGGCGGCCCAGTCATATACGAGTACATCGCGGTCCTCGGCCTTGGGGTACTCGTCAAACATCTGTACGATGGTAGATAAGGGTCTTCCCCGGCATCGATGGTACAGGTAAAACAAGCAATATTGTCCGCACACGCTACTGGTCAGACTTTGCAACGTTTGACTGTTCCAACACCACGTCTCTGTGCCTTGATCTATGAAGTCTGTTAAATCGGGATGGAGGGGTGGCAGGCCGTACGGGTCAAAGTATTCGCCCTGCTGTTCTGTCAAGTACACGGCCACCCAATGTTCACCGGGCCGATCCATCGGGTCGGTGTTGAGAACGTAAGCAGCAGGATACATACGGTCTAATGGGAACACATCTCGGGCGAACACCCCTTGAAACACCCTACGTGTCTCTGGGTCATTCTCCAGCACGGTGGTTATCTGGTCTGTATCCACGTTAGGTGGAGAAGTCACACAGGACGTTGCGCGCTTTGTCCACTTGAATGATGTTGTCAAACTCGGCGTAGCAGATCACATTGACGGTGCTCCGGAGGGCTCGTTGAAAGTGGATTTCCAACCGTAAATTGCCTTGCTTGGCGAGGGCCAGCTGATGGTCGTTCTCTAAGGTGGGGTCAGATCGAAACAGAACAACGTGTATCCGTTCGCGTAGTCCTCCCGACTGATCATATTCCCTTCGTCCTGGTTGATTTGACCGGTGGCTGTAAAAAGGCTCTGATAGGCTCGAATGAAATTCCTCCGCCCAAAGTTCGGGGTTAAGGCCGTGGCTGGCACCTGTTGTCCATCCACATGCAGGGCCACAAAATTAATGCCGAAATGTTTAAAGTCAAACGGATTCTCTGGGTAGGCTCCGCTGAAACTGGTATTTTCCACACAGGCCAGGATCAATCGCTTGGGTAGTTCCCCCAGGAACAGGTTGTCTTTGTTGGCGGTCGTATTTCCAGCAGACACAAGAGAACACTTTGGTTTGCACACGTCGGATAGGGTACTGGGCTGGTTTTGTTTCCAAGGCTTTCATGTGTCCCAATTGAACGGCTGGATTCGGTTTCACTTTTCGGACATACAGGACTGCGTCTTCGATGACAATCTTATAGTCAGCTACATGCGCCTCTACGTTAGTGGCCATCAAGGCGAAGGTCGGAGGCGCTCGTATCAGTCGGATTTTGATGGGGACCTTGTTCAAGAGGTACCGGTCTTGCATGAACATGTCTGCGTGCAGTCGACCCATGAGATCCACCGAGACGCCGTTCGCGGTCAAAGCCTTCCGTTTGCTATATCCCGTATTGTCGTTCTCGGCGCCCATGTGCGCGGCTCTGTCCTGGTAGAATAAAGCGGCTGTCAGTTGAGATTTTTAGCCTCTCGTCCATGCGACAACAGCGTCTCGATGTAGGCTCGATAGGGGTACGTGTTGGTCGAGTCACTGATGAGTTTGTCGCTGAGAAATATATCCACCTGTTGAAACATCGAGTGCAGCCAGAGATTCGTGGGGCCCACCGTTGCTTGGTCGGCGATTCTGGTGCCATCTCCATTGGTGATCTTGGCTTTCACATATAAGTAGGTATGGGCTAAATCCACATAGGTCGTATCCGCATTACTGATGGTGAACTCGATGGGCCCTGTTGCGTTGATGCTGGAGATCGGAAGATGCTCCACCCATAATCCTTGTTCGGCACTGGTCTGGGTGGGCGGTACGGTCCACAGATCAAATTCACTGTTGGTGGAGGGGCAGGACTCGGCGTGGATAAAGGACATGTTTTAAGAAAAGATATCCCGGGTCTTCGATGTGCGTCGTCGCTGGGTCGGTCGTCGACTGGTGCGTGGTCGCGGTGGTGCAGGTCTTTCATTCCCTACGGTGCGTTGTGCTTTGGCCACCAAGACGCCTCCCGCTTCTTTGGCCCGCCGTTTCAAGGCTTCTTTGGGTGCCGTACCCCCCAAGACATCACCGGCCACTTGCAGTCCACTGCGTACCGCTTGTTTGCCGATTGCTTTCACCCCACGCGTCACCAAGGGCGGGAACGTTTTGACGATGCTGCCGAGTATGTTCCCCAGTCCATGTCCACGTTGCATGCGTGCACCACTGAACACCGGAAAGCCACCGCCGGCCTGTTGGGCATAATAGTCCATATAGCTGCGTGCATCGCACTCGTAAGGCACCTTCATTATACAAAGTGGGGAGCACGTGCTTGTCGAAAATGAAGTGTCAGCACCACTTTCACGCGTTCGAATGCCACCGGTCGTCCCGTGTCATCTCTTATATCCACCGTGATCGTGTTGATGTGGGTTTGTCGTACAGGCAGGTAGAGCATGTGGGTGAAACTGTGGGTGACTTGATCGCCATACTTATTTTTAATGGGGACCACCCGTAACAGAGGTGTGTTGATATCGCCCACGATGTGGTTGTCCACCACGTCCGAGTAGACGTAGAGTCCGTACATACCCGACTTCATATCCATCGGGATCTCGCCGTGGTGTTCGGTGGGACCAGCGAACGTCTGTAGATCGAAACCCAGCATTTGCTGTAGGATAGGACTCAGTACGACACTCGCGTTGGCGGTGACGGTAAGCTGTGCCTTGTCGTTGTGTGCGTTGTAATCGAAGTACACGTGATTCTTGAAGGGATAGGCTTGGATGGGTTTTGAACTATTCATGACCTGCTGTAGAGCCTTATAATGCAACAGTCTTGACAGCCCACCGATGAACTCCTTGGGAGTATCGTATTGGCCTTCGGGGAGGGTGAGTCGGGTGTCTTTTCCTTCGTAGGTGACCTCGTACCACACTTCATTGGCTCGCACGTTGTACCACGAGTAAGGGTATTGAATACCCACCAGCCCACATTCCCACCGGCCAGGTAAATGCAACGGTTGTGGTAATTGAGTCACATACTTGGCCACGGTGTTGTCAGGAAACACATCCAGCGAACTGTTACTGGGTAAGGTGAGGTAAAACATGGCGACTGAGCTGTCCTGCTGCTGCTGTTGGTTTTAATAGGTGTTCCAGACCTTGGGTGGTTGAGTCCGGCGTCGTGTTCGTCGCGTTGACTTGCTACGTGTCACGGCTCTGGAGATGTGCGGTGTCCTGATCAAGGGTGGTTTTTTAAAGGTCTGAAAAGAAGGTGCCCGTTGTGGTGGTGGAGTTTTGGGGGGTGACTCCGGTTCCCAGTCGGCTTCCCAAGAAGGTAGTGGGCCACTCGGCGATTGCTGGATTTGCTGCATAAAGGCCCAGCGGTGGGGGTTCCCCACCAATTCCTGTGGTACATGCATGTCTTTCAAGCCTTGAGCGAAGACCTCCCATCCTCGAGGATCCGTGTGCGATCTGCGTTTACGCATCAGGTCATTCACTAAATCCATCATGTGGGTGCCGGGGACCACCTGATTCTGTACCAGTAGTTCGCCTTTATCATTCCAAGTCATGTTAGGATTCTGTTTCGTCAAATTTTATGACCACACCAGGCCAAACTGACTTTCTGGGCAGGAGCAGGTGCCGCTCTGGCAACTTCCACCAATCTTCCACCCACTGTGGGGCTGTGGGTGGTACCCCTGGTAATGGCGGCTGTTGGAGGGATGCTGAGGTCGGCAGTGTGTCACGTGGTGGTGGTGGTGGTGGTGGGGTAGAGAGGGTTTTGTATTGGTCCATGAACGTTATGTACCGTTGAAGCGTCTCATTGTACCGTTGTACTTTCTCACTGTCGCTTAACCCCGGTCTCTGTAAGATCTGTTGCACCTCTCCATCGAGGGTGTTTATGGTCTTCACCGTAGGTGGCACAGGGTAGGGCGATTGGAGGTTTTGAAGCAACCGTGGTTCGACGAGGACCATTTTTTTCGTGTGGTTCATTGTCGGCCGAAGAGTCCACCCAATACTGGACCCAACACGGAAGCGGCCAACGGTGCTAAGATGGCCCCGAGAAAGCCGCCTCTCTGTAACACCTTTTTCTTTTGTGTTTGTGGGACCCGCTTATGGACTAGGGTTCGGAGACCTGTCTTATGCTTGGCCAACTTGGTCTTCTGAGCCGGAGTCAGTGATACGTTGCCTTTTAACAGGTTGTACCCGATCTCGCACAGACAGCGTACAAGGTCAGGGTCCGCACCGCGTACAATGGTTCAGACCAACTCGGGTGGGGCCGTCTTCAATACACGGAGCGTGGGAGCGTGCTTCCGTACTCGCGCAGACATCATGTACAACTAATGCCAGAACCCACAACTCTGCCCTTTTTATCCACCTCAGAGACAAAAAATCAACCCTGCTGTGGTATTCATTCTTTTTATTATCTCCATCATCAAACACACACACATCCCAGCTGGGGGAGCCACTGTGGGTGTGTTTACATTATTTTTGCAAGTACACGTGGTGGGTCTCTCCGGGGAAGATGCCGGTCCGTAGTCGAAGGTGGTCGGGGGTGGCTTGCTTGAGGTCGAAGAGCATATACCCGTGCTGAGGGTTGTGGCATCTTTAAAGGCTTCCAACGCAAACGGTGTGCGGCCGGGATATATCTGTCTCGCCAGGTGCAGCAGTTGAGTGGTATCTCTCGGGTTTTTGAAGACCACCAGGTAGTGGCCATTTAAGCTAATGTTCCGATGTTCTTTGTTTTTACTGAACAGATTCTGCACAATGTAGATGATGCTGAGCCGTCGATGGTGGCTGCCTTTGGTAAAGAGTTGGGTGACGCGCGCATCCGTCTCCGCCATGAGATCACCCAGAACCACCAAGGTGTCCGGTTCAAAATCGGCCAGGTTGGGTAGGCCTTCCACGAACGTGATGTGGGGCATTGCTGCATACGCTTCCTGCCATTCTCCGTAACACCACACGACTCGGGCAATAGGTGGGGTGATCATGCTGTCGGCGTGTTGAAGGAGCTTCCGGACGAAGTGCGTTTTGGCGGAGCCCGGTCCTGCGATGAGACACGTAAAGGGATGCTGCCACCGTGGGTCCATGGTTCGAGGTGTATCCGTTGTCATGGTAACCCGCTCTTGTAAATTTGGTACGAGTGAACTGGAGTGGTGGGTACAACGTCGGTCGTCGTTGTCTGTACAAGGTCAGGGATGATGATGGGGGGTGGGTACAACGTCGGTGGTCGTTGTCTGTTCACTGTGAGGGATGAAATCTGGTGGGTCTTGAGACGTAGTGGGTGTTCTTGGTGTAGGTGTAGAGCTTGGTGTGGAGCTTGACGTGGCTTGTACACGGGGTGTGGTGGTGGTGACTGGGCTCGATACGGGGTTGACTGGTGCTCTCTGTAGACCGGTTTCGCTGGTGGCTGGTGTTCTCAATTGGTTAAGTAACGTGCTGACATAGGCTACGTCGTAAAACACACCACCGTACAGCACACTCAGCAGGGTTAGCACTATCACCACAAAGCCCACTTGCGCTTTGCGCGTTTTGGGAGACGCTGTGTTCAGAGACAGCTGCTGTTGGCCCATAGCACTGTGGTCGGACGTGGAAAGAAGGAGGACGGCAGTGGTGTCTGGCTTTATAGTCGTTTCACCTG